>JXSR01S033348.1:0-13956 GCA_000969725.1 Ophiothrix spiculata
TAGGACCTAGTGTCATTTTAGAAAATAAAATAAAATTGAAAAATAACATTAAATTAAATGAAATTTGAATATTAATAGCGACACACGGACCTCAAAAATGGACAAGGTATCAGGGTATACACAAGATGGCGGCGCGGCGGCCTACGAAAAAACCCAATTTCTCCTCTCCAGGTTTATAGCTCAGTGGATCTAAGTGGTGCTTGTAATATATATATCCCAGGTCATTTCGAGGTCATGGCCATAACTCCAGAATCCTTGACCCTACCTGGACCAAGCCTGGACCATGAAAAGCAATTAAGGCCCTGAGTGTAATAGGGGTGGTTCGGTGGAGGTCATCTAAGGTCATAGGTCATCCAGAGGTCAAATAGTTAACCTAAGGTCATCCCAGGTCATTTCGAGGTCACGGCCATAACCCCAGAATCCTTGACTCAACCTGCTGGACCAACATTCTCACCCTTAGTGTTATAGGAGTGGTCCAGTAGAAGTCGTCAAAGGTCAAATCTTCAAATTGACCAAAAGTTGTCTTAATTAAGGTCATCCCAGGTCACGGTCACGGCCATATCTCTAGAACCCTTAAACAGTGACCTGAATTAAACTGGGAATAGCATTTTGTCCGTGGTAATTTTAAGGGGTTATAGACCATATCTATATACTCCCATCGTTGATGGGGTAAATCCACAGAATCGGGCTGGGAATCGGAACTCAGAACGAGGCCAAGTACGATAAATACACTACTTGATCTCGCTCTGAGTTCCGTTCCCCGTCCGATTCTGTGGATTTACCCCATCAACGGCGGGAGTATGTCAAAATAGGTCTAGATATGGTCTATACTCAGATAGCGTGGCTCGCTAGTGTTTAAAAGTAAGAAAATGAACCAATTAGAAGTTAGTATCTTCGTTAACACAAATTTACTCATGACAGACTGATCAACTCCATTTGTCCACATGATGGCAAGTTCTCGCTTGGCGGGTTCGAATATATCCCACCGTCGTCCCATTTTGTTTTGTTCCTTTGTCATCTTCAATATTTTGTTCTACATCCCTTACCCTTGATTAAAGCTTTAAGTCTTCTGTCCATAGATGATATGGTGTTATTTGCAGCCTTAACGTTAACATGCTTGACACTTCAAATATAAATTTACTTAATAGTTTCACACGTACAACACTCAGGGGCGTTTCCAGGCCTTTTTTTTGAAAGTTGAAACAATATTCACGCAATTTTGTGCATATTTAGTTAAACTCAGTATATTTTTTGCTAGTTGTCGGATGCTTCAAGTCACTGCTTCAAGTTGGCACTCATCCCCATTTAATGTACACTCTAAGAAATTTCCCGTAAATTTTATGGTAAAATCACTGGCAATTCGGTTGCCAACACTTTACCGTAAAATTTACAACTTTGCCGTAAATTATTATACGGTATTTTAAAAATTTCCCGTAATTTTACGGTACTTGAAATCACTGGCAATTCGGTTGCAAACACTTTACCGTAAAATTTACAACTTTGCCGTAAATTATTATACGGTATTTTACTGTAGCTGTGGCTGTTTATTTTACTGTATTTTACCGTTAAATCATATATTTTATGGGCCTTTCCTACCTGTTTCAAAGCATAGGTGGATTTTGACAACTTAAAATCGGGTGACTTCTAGTGTCAAAATAAGCATCCCTAGCTATTCTCATGAACAAGGCATGTTTGCAGATTGCCACACCAAGTGAAAATATATAGTCTTAGTACAATAACTACATATATATTTTATATTTAGTATATATTTTCTGTGGTGTCAAATTGTATTTTTTGCTATTATTTTACGGAAGTTCCCCGTTTTTTCCACATATTTACGGTAAAATCCCGTAAAAAGACGTCAAATTTACATTTCGTCCGTAAATATTTTCTTACGGGAATTCACCGTTAAAAAATACTGGTTTTCTACCGTAAAAATACGGTCATTTTTTAGAGTGTAGGCAAGGGGAGTTGTACTAGTACTGAACAGAGAACAAATTACGTGAAAGGGGTGGCTGAGGGGGATGTGCCCCCTCAGTAGTTAGACAATTTTGGAATTTGGTAACACTATTTACGTGATTTGGTGACCAGTGACCAAAACATATAAAGGGGTGTGTGAGCCGGGGATGTGCCCCCTCAGTAGTTAGACATTTTGGAATTTGGAAACACTATTCACGCGATTTGGTGCATAATTTGTGCTACCTGATGCCTGAAGTTGGCAAGTTTTTTCCCATCCAATGTAGGCAAGGGGGCTTGTATTGAACAGAAAACAAAACATGTAAAGGGTGTGTCTGAGGGGGAAATTTTGGAATTTGGAAACATTATTCACGCGATTTGGTGCTTAGTTTTTGCTAGCTAATGCCTCTAGTTGGTTTCCCCCGGCGGCACCCTGGAGAAAACATATATAAAAGGGGTGTCTGATGCATATGGGGATGTAAATGATGTGACCGTCCAACACAAGCGGACTGCAAATGATATGCAACTCAGTGTCCACCTCAAACAAGCTGAAAATGATATGGCCACAAACGAGCAGTAATTGATATGTAACCGTCCACTTCAAACGAGCAGTAAATGATATGTGACTATCCACAAGAATTGAGCTGTAATGATATGTGACCATCCACCACAAATAAGTTGTAAATGACATTTGACCGTCCATTACAAATGAGATGTAAATGGTGTGTGATTGTTCACAAATGAGCTTTAAACGACGTGACAGTCCACCACAAAGGATCTGTAAATGATATGTGACTGTCCACCACAAACAGGCTGTAAATGGCATGTGGCCATTCACCACAAACGGGCTTTTAATAAAAATGTGACTGTCCATCACAAATGGGCTGTAGATGATGTTTGACCATTCACCACAAACAGGCTGTAAGTGATATGTGACTTTCAAAAGACCTGTAAAATGATATGTGACCGTCCAACACAATGAGCTGTAAATGATGTGTGACCGTCCATGAACTGTAATTAATGTGACTGCCCATCACAAATGAGCTGTAAACGACGTGACTGTCCGTCACAAGCGAGCTGTAAATGATATGTGACCATCCACCACAAACCAGATGTAAACTGTTACCATTCACCACAAACGGGCTGTAAATGATATGTGACCGTTCACCACAAACGAGCTGGAAATGATATGTGGCCATCCACCACAAACAGGTTGTAAATGAAATGTGACTGTCCATCACAAACAAGCTGTAAATGATATCCCAGCTAACCAAATAACGTTTTTTGAACGTTAAAAAACGGTTTTATTTTGGGTAAGAAAACGTTTCCAAAAAAACGTTTCAAAAACGTGAAAGTGTGAATTTTTTTCCCGTTAAAAAACGTTTAAACATAATGTTACAAAACTGTTTAAAAAACGTTTAATTTACGTTAGAGAAACCTTTCAGACAAACTTCCTTGTTTCAGACCCATACTTTAAGAGTGGTTTTCTATCGGTCTTTTTTGAATGTTTCTAAAACGTTTTTGTTTAACCAAAGTTATCTTTTTACCAGTTCAAAACGTTTCAAAAACGTTCCAAAAAGGTTTGATAAAAACAAAACGACTGTGACCAATTAAGAACCTTTCCAAAACGTTTCGGGAACGTTTCAGACACGTTTTGTGTTTACTTGGATGTGATCATCCACCACAAATGAGTTGTAAATGACATTTGACCGTCCACCACAAACGAGCTGTAATTGATATGTGACAATCAACCACAAATGGGCTATAAATGATGAGTTAATCACAAACAAGCTGTACATGGTGTGATCGTCCACAACAAACAAGCTGTATGTGATGTCTGTCCACCACATACGAGTAGTAAACTATAGGGTACCGTCCATCACAAACAAGCTGTAAATGATATGTGACCGTCCACCACAAACAATCTGTAAATGAAATGTGACTATTATCACAAACGGGCTGAAAATTATATGTGGTCTGTTCTCCTCAAACAAGCTGTAAATTATATCCACAAAAGAGCAGTAATTGATATGTGACTGTCCACCACAACCGAGCAGTAAATGATATGTAACTATCCACAACAATTGAGCTGTAATGTGACCGTCCACCACAAATGAGTTGTAAATAACATTTGACCGTCCATCACAAATGAGCTGTAAATGATGTGTGACCGTCAAAATGATATGTGACTGTCCACCACAAACGGGCTGAAAATATGTGGCCATTCACTACAAACAGGCTGTTTAATCAAATGTGACTGTCCATCACTAATGGGCTGTCAATGATGTGTGACCGTTCACCACAAACAGACTGTAAGTGATATGTGACTTTCAAAAGAGCTGTAAATGATATGTGACCACCCAACACAAATGAGCTGTAAATGATGCGTGACCGTCCATGAACTGTACACAATGAGACTGCCCGTCACAAGGTAAATGATATGTGACCATCCATCACAAACGAGCTGTAAACTGTTACCATCCACAACAAGTGGGCTTTAAATGATATGTGACCGTCCACCTCAAACGAGCTGGAAATGATGTGACCATTCACCGGAAATGGGATGTAAATGATATGTGGTCATCCACCACAAACGGGTTGTAAAATGAAATATGACTGTCCATCACAAACGGGATGTAAATCCGGCTGTAAATATGTGACTGTCCATGTCAAACA
The DNA here is from genome assembly GCA_000969725.1 of Ophiothrix spiculata. Taxonomy (NCBI): domain Eukaryota; kingdom Metazoa; phylum Echinodermata; class Ophiuroidea; order Amphilepidida; family Ophiotrichidae; genus Ophiothrix; species Ophiothrix spiculata. The sequence continues at coordinate 4,633 of JXSR01S033348.1, forward strand.
AGCTATAAATGTTGTCCACAAACGAGCAGTAAATGATATGTGATTATCCACCACAAATGAGCAGTAAACGATATGTGATCATCCAGCACAAACGAGCTGTAAATGATATGTGATCGTCCACCACAACCAAGTTGTAAATGACATTTGACCATCCACCACAAATGAGCTGTAAATGATGTGTGACTTCCACAAATGAGCTGTAAACGATGTGACTGTTCACCACAAACGAGCTGTAAAATATGTTACAGTTCACCACATACAGACTGTAAAGGATATGTCGCCATCCACAACAAACGAGCCGCAAACTATGTGACTGTCCACCACAAACAGGCAGTAAATGATATGTGGCCATCCACCACAACGGACTGTAAATGAAATGCAACTGTCCATCACGAAGAGGCTGTAGAAGTTGTGACCGTTCACCACAAACAGGCTGTAAATGATTCGAGACCTTCAAACAAGCTGAAAATGATATGTGATCATCCACCATAAATAAGTAGTAAACGATATGTGTCCATCCAACACAAACGAGCTGTACATGGTATGTGATCGTCCACCACAAATGAGTTGTAAATGACATTTGACCATCCACCACAAATAAGCTGTTAATGGTGTGTGACCGTCCACCACAAACGAGCTGTAAAATATGTTACAGTTTACCACAAACGGGCTGTAAAGGATATGTTGCCATCCACCATAAACAAGCCGCAAACTATGTGACCATCCACCACAAACAGACTGTAAATGATATGTGGCCATCCACCACAAAGGAATGTAAACGAAATGTGAATCACGAAGAAGCTGTAGATGATGTGACTGTTCATCACAAACAAGCTGTAAATGATATGTGGCCTTCAAGCGAGCTGTAAATGATATGTGACCGTCCAACACAAATGAGCTGTTTTATCAAATGAGCTGTTAATGATGTGTGACCGTCCATGAGCTAAAAACGGTGTTACTACATGTACTAAACGCCCTGCGGGGCAGGTTTTTTCCCACCCCGACCCTGTCGTTCCCCGACAATTTTTTTCCCGACCCGCACGACCCGATAAAAATTTAGCTTGCCCCGACCGACCCCGACCCGAAAGGATTTTTTCTAGACCGGACCGTTTTTCATGATTTCCCGGTCAACATGGATATTTTTCCCCGACTCCGAGTTACCCCGAAATTCAAGTCATTAAAAATGGTGTTACACAAGGATTATGACATTATAGAATTAGCGATTAATTGTTGTTCCATTTTATTTTTATTTTTACCCCAAACGACTTTCGCGTTTCCCGGACAGAATGTAAACTTTCCCCGACCCAGAGTTCACCACAAACAGATTAAGTGATAAGTGACCTTCAAACGAGCTGTAAATGATACGTGACCGTCCACCACAAATGAGCTGTACATAATGTGACCATCTACCACAAACGATCTGTAAATTATATGACAATCCACCACAAAGAATATGTAAATGATATGTGACCATCCACCACAAAGGAATGTTAACGAAATGTGAATCACGAAGAGGCTGTAGATGATGTGACTGTTCACCACAAACAGACTAAGTGATATGTGACCATCCACCACAAATGAGCTGTAAACAATTTGTGATAGTCCATTACAAATGAGCTGTAAATGATGTTACCATCCACCACAAACAAGCTCTAAATGATCAGGGGGGGTAGGACGTGACGTCAGCAGATTTTGAAACTCCCATTCAAAAAACTTGAATTTTAACTAACGCTCAAAAATTTCATTTTATGCCCTTACTTAGTGTATAAAGATGTGCAGATTTCAAAACCGTTGAGGTTGGAACTTCAACCCCAGAAAACTAAAAAGATATTGTGATTATTATAAAGAACTACTTTTCTTTTCATTTACGCATTGAAATATATGGGCGATACCACGGATGACTACGCATCAAATCTGAGTAAACAGTCCGGTAAACAGGCAATTAAAGGGATCGTCCTACCACCACTGTAAATGATATTGACAATCCACTGCAAATCAGTTGTAAATGATATTTGACAATGAGGCTGCCAACCACAAATGAGATGTAATTGATGTGACAGTCCACCAAAAACGAGCGTTTAATGATGTGACCATCTACCACAAACGAGCTGTAAATGATATGACAATCCACCTCAAAGAAGATGTAAATTATATGTGACCATCCACCACAAATGAGCTGTAAACAATTCGTGACAGTCCATCACAAACGAGCTGTAAATGATGTTACTATCCACCACAAACAAGCTATAAATGATATTGACCATCAACTACAAATCAGTTGTAAATGATATTTGACTATCCGCTACAAATAAGCTGTATAATTATTATGTGTAACCATCCACAAATAAGCTGTAAATGTGACTATTCACCACAAACGAGCTGCAAATGATGTTACCATCCACCACAAATGAGCTTCAAATGATATGTGACCGTACATCACAAGCGAGCTGTAAGCTTAGGTCTAAATGATATGTGACAGTCCACCACAAATGTGCTGTAGGCCTAGGCCTAAATGATTAGTGACTGTAAACCACAAACGAGCTGTAAGCTTAGGCCTAAATGATATATGTGACTGTCCAACACAAACGAGCAGTAGACCTATGCCTAAATGATATGTGACTCTCTACCACAAACGAGCTGTAAATGATATGTCCATAAACGAGCAGTATATGTGACTGTCCACCACAAATGAGCAGTAAATGATATGTGACTGTCCACCACAATCAAGCTGTAAATAATTTATGAGAATCCGCCACAAATGAGCTGTAAAAAGTGTGTCATTATAGACTCACCAGGTATACACTGTATGCAGCGCCCCAAGAAGGAGCATTCGCACAGGGGACCAACGGCTTAACATGACTATCCGAACCACGGAGCAATTAGAGTAAAGTTTCTTGCCCACGGAAACAAGGAGACGTATAAACCACAAACGAGCTGTAATTATGTGATCGTCCGTCACAAACAAGCTGCAAACGTGGTGACCGTCCATCACAAACAAACTGTAAATGATGTGACCATCTATCACAAACGAGTTATAAATGATGTGACCATCTACCACAAACGAGCTGTAATTTAGTGTAAATGATATGTGACTCTCCACTACTAACGAGCTATATACTCTGTAAATCTTGAAGTATGCTCGCTGAGAGTGAACTTCACTCCTTTTCGAGTGAATATTTAGTAGAACGAGTAAAATTGTGGAATATTCACTCGAAAAGGAGTGAAATTCACTCTCAGCGAGTGAATGTCCACTCTTTAAAGAGTTAAACGGAGGACAATACATTTTCGAGTGGTGTTCACTCTCACTCTATTTTCACTCTTTTTTAGTGAAAATTCAGTCATTTCTCTCTTTTTCGAGTGGATTGACTTGCGCATTCAGCTGTTTTTGAGTGGTTTCCACTCTTTTCGAGTGAATTGGCATTCACTCGTTTTTTCACTCTTTTTACATTTAGAGAGTAGGTAAAACTATACTTTTTCTGCATCCTTGTGAAGAGAGGAACACATTGGCATGGGTTTTTTTTAACAAGATTTGACTAACTTTGAAATTTGCCCAACTGCAATGGCAGCCATTTTTATTTTTGCGTTTCCTTAAAAATTCGTTAAAAACGTTGAAGGGTAGATTTTTTGCGCTCATCGGATTTGGGATCAGGACTGTCAACCCTGGAGGAAATCAAGTACAATTCTAGTACAAATCGAGTACAATTCTTGTACAAGATCGAAATGTGCACATTTCGAACATCATTCGAGTAAATTGTTTGTTACAAACAATTTGTACTAGAATTGTACTTAAAGTGTACTCGAATGATGTTCCAAATGTGCACATTCCAATCTTGTACTAGAATTGTACTTAAAGTGTACTCGAATGATGTTCCAAATGTGCACATTCCAATCTTGTACTAGAATTGTACTCGATTTTCTCCAGGGAAATTGACTAGATTAAGAATCCATCAAAACATACATATGTAAGAAAACAAAGTCCCTCTTAACTCCCAATGGAGCCTAGCTTGGACCTGGGACCATAGGTTTTATGGTCCCAGCTTGAACTATCAAGGGTTATTCAAAGAGTGTTGGGTCTCAAAATAAAGCGTTCAAATACACATTCAAATATCCGACCAGCTATATACTAGGTGAGCCTAGTCTTGTTTGAACTGTCTTTATATATATGTGGATTTTGAACTTGTTAGTGAAATAACAATATAGCTAATTAATTGGTTTTGGTTGGGTGATTGATTGATCGATTGATATTAATTGATAATTACTTGATTTCTGCCCCACACACCCCTCCTTGCTATTTTGTAATATATTATACGTTTTTGCCTAACCAAACTTCTGTGGTGAGATGAATTGGGGTGATTTGAAAATTAGTGATGTGTTATATCAGTAATATATTAAAATGATGTTTATTTGCTAAGATCTAATCAACCCGGGTAATCAACCTGCTGTTTACGTTTTCCACGTGTATAACCAAAACTTCCTGATGCTCATGAAGTGATTGACAGAAATAGTATGATATCTATCCAATGAGCAGTGAGGGATTCTGGAGTAATACTAACCTCATTTCCAAATACACTATCAGCACATCGTGTAGATTTACTTTACGAACGCTGCGGTTGAAGATGATGATGTATAAACACGCCTCCAGTAGATGACTGACATATCAGCACCTGAGTGGATAAAAATATTCTACACAGCAAAACCACAATATCTTTGCGGATTTATTGACAGAAATTATCACCAAAATGGACTTTATATTTTACAGGAACTAAATCTGCCCTATGTAGCGAATTATTGGAATATATTACTGCTTTTATGGCAGCTTCTTGGATTAAATTATGGGTAAAAACCATAGCAAATTCGGTAAGCTTTCTGTGTGTTGTCGTTGTGTGTGTACGATGTGGTATCGTAAACTACACCAGTGATTTGTTCTGAAGTTGCACTGGTAGTGACCGCTATTGTGATTATTTGTATGGCAAGCCACAGCAGTCAAAACCTCTATGAGTTTTTAACCACCCTCACGAGTTCACATCAATACACCATGGGTTTGTAGCAATTCATCACGAGCTTGCAGCAATACACCTCGAGTTTACAGCAATACACCGCGAGTTGACAGCAGTACACCTCGAGTTTGCAGAGATATACCATGAGTTTACTACACACCACGAGTTTGCAGCAATAGGCTACGAGTTTGCATCAGTAAACAACGAGTTTACAACAATGCACCTTGAGTTTGCAGCATTACACCACGAGTTTGCATCAATACGCTACGAGTTTACAGCGAGACACCACGAGTTTGCAGCAATACACCTCGAGTTTACAGCAATACACCGCGAGTTGACAGCAGCACACCTCGAGTTTGCAGAGATACGGTATACCATGAGTTTACTACACACCACGAGTTTGCAGCAATAGGCTACGAGTTTGCATCAGTAAACTACGAGTTTACAGCAATGCACCTTGAGTTTGCAGCAATACACCACGAGTTTGCATCAATACGCTACGAGTTTACAGCGAGACACCACGAGTTTACAGCAATGCACCTTGAGTTTGCAGCACTACACCACGAGTTTACAGCAATGCACCTTGAGTTTGCAGCACTACACCACGAGTTTGCATCAATACACTACGAGTTTACAGCAATGCACCTTGAGTTTGCAGCAATACACCACGAGTTTGCATCAATACACTACGAGTTTACAGCAATGCACCTTGAGTTTGCATCAATACACTACGAGTTTACAGCAATGCACCTTGAGTTTGCAGCAATACAATACGAGTTTGCCTCAATACACTACGAGTTTACAGCGACTCGGACACCACGAGTTTGCGGCAATGCACCTTGAGTTTACATCAATACACTACGAGTTTACAGCAATGGACCTTGAATTTGCATCAATACACTACGGGTTTACAGCATTATACCTCGTGTTAAAAGAAGAAATCAGAACCTTCCCGTAATACTTTTCGGTATTCGTCGACGATCCCTTCAGCTGGAAGAAAATATCGTGTGTATCCCATTATTCATTGCTTCCTATTGGATTGTTTGTACTAGGAAAATGTCCTGTCAATCAATCAATCAATTATACACTGTATTTGCATGACACATATACCCCATGAAGGACTCTGTTCGTACAGGGTACCAACGGCTTAACGTGACTTCCGAACCACTGAGCAAGTAGAGCAAAGTTTCTTGCCCAAGGAAACAAGGAGACGAAACCGCCGCGCTCAGGACTCTAACCCATAGCATCTGTATGTGAGTAGTTAGAGATGAAATGCCCGTAAATCAAAGTTATTCGTTGTAATCTTGCATTTTCCATCACTAAACTACTCACATGACTTCCTGTACAAAATTTCCCATAGGTTGAAATGCATGATGGGATACACACGCAATTTTCTCTTCTTTCAGAGGATTGTTGTATCTCGTATATTGTATTGATGCAAACTCAAGGTGCATTGCTGCAAAATCGTGGTGTATTGCTGTTAAATCGAGGTGTATTGCTACAAACTCGTAGTGTATTGATGCAAACTCGTAGTGTATTGATGCAAACTCGTAGTGTATCTCTGCAAACTCGAAGTGTACTGCTGCAAACTCGTGGTGTATTGCTGCAAACTCGTGGTGTATTGCTGTGAACTCGAGGGGGTGGTTAAAAACTCATAGGGTTTTTGTCTGCTGTGGCTTGCCATATATTTGTACACGGCTTGCCAGTGTGTGAACTGTGCAGTGAACACATAATAGAGTTTATTGTTGTAGATAAATAGGGTAGCTGAGTGTCTATAAACTGAGATTGTTATATGCTAAAAGCAATGGCAAGCCGTTTTTGTTGTGGATTAAAATAACAAAGCATAAGAAACATTTGGAGCTTATATCCCTGGTTAAAAATGAGTACAATTCTTGTACAACATTCCTAAGCTACACATTTGGAACATCATTCTAGTACAGTTTTAGTACAATTCTAGTACAAACATAAGTACAATTCTAGAAATGTACTAGAACTATGTTCCAAATGTGCAGCTCAGTTCAGGAATGTTGTATTAGAATTGTACTCAATACAGCAAGTTTATATTGCAGTGAATTCTCTGCTTCATATAAAACAATATAATCCCAGCGGGCATGTTCAACGTTCAACTTCTAGGGTTGAAAAGTGAAAAAATATTTCAACCTAAAAATTATTTATTTATTAGATTTTGAACATGACTCTTATGTAATTTCAATCATGTTTTGCCCTATTTTGTAAATGTATAGAATGATTTAACTGATTTCAAGAAAAAAACAGTTAGACTTCATCTAGAAAAGAGAAATTAAGAAAAATTGCTGCTGCTGAAATTTCAACGTTGAAAACAGGTTGAATGTTCAACCGTAGATTGAAAAGAAATGGTTGAGTTGAAACTTCAACCTCATTTCAAGTTCAACATTGAAAATTGGTTGAGTTGAAATTTGAGGGGGCTCGAAGTGGGGGTGCCCCACCTAAATCTGCCCTGCAGTGTATTCTCTCAATGCATTTTTTAGTTGGAAAAGCTTTCAATTAGGCCTACATAATTTTGCAAAGACAACTGACTCTGTAATTTATGTTACGGTAGTCTTATTATAAATGCACACTTTAGTTTATGTTATTCTTATTTATAATGCACACTTAAGTTAATTCCATGTAACTTGAACTTGCCTAGTTAAACTTCTTGTAAACTTTTCCGCAGCTTTTTAAGTTTCTTTTGATTCAATTTGATTATTACTTTTTTTTTTCCTCTTCCCATCTTGATATCCATGTTCCAGGCTCATCATCAGCTGGGAAAAAACGTGAAAACCCTGAAGGTAAGATGGGTATCATATCGTCTGTGGCATCTGTATGTTGTACCATATTAAACATGAATCTGTCCAAAAGAATATATCAGGGCCTCCATTCATTCTGCCAGGAGGCATATTTGGTGGCAGAGCAGGGAGGCATATTTTGGTGGCATAGGTGGGAGGTACATTTTGGTGGCACAGGTGGGATTCATTCTGGGAGGCATATTTGGTGGCAGAGGTGGGAGGCATATTTTAGTGGCAGAGATGGGAGGTACATTTTGGTGGCAGAGGTGGGAGGTACATTTTGGTGGCAGAGGTGGGATTCATTCTGGGAGGCATATTTGGTGGCAGAGGTGGGAGGCATATTTTGGTGGCAGAGGTGGGAGGCATATTTTGGTGGCAGAGGTGGGAGGCATATTTTGGATTCACTCTGGGAGGCATATTTTGGTGGCAGAGGTGGGAGACATTCTGGGAGGCATATTTGGTGGCAGAGGTGGAGGCATATTTTGGTGGCAGAGTTGGGATTCATTCTGGAAGGCATATTTGGTGGCAGAGGTGGGAGGCATATATTTTGGTGGCAGAGTTGGGATTCATTCTGGCAGAGGTGGGAGGCATATTTTGGTGACAGCGATTGGAGGCTTGTTTTGTGGCAGTGGTGGGAAGCATACCCAATCGTGTATACCTTGATGGGCATACTTTGGTGACAATATTGAGAGGCATACTTTGAATGCAGTGATTCAAGGTATAACACTAACAGTTTGATCTGTTTGTACTTCTGTGTTTTTATCCTGCTTTACCCTGCATTTGTAAGTAAAATCTGATATGAAAATATTGCCATTCCCTCTTCAACATTAGCAGTCAATATTTGTATCACTAAACAATGTCACCTCATACAAAATGTTGGAGCGCTTATGTGCCTTTATGTTAAAATCTTGCTCTCCAGGTGGCTCATACATACTAAATGGATGTGTGAATGGCAGATTCCGGAACTCTGAGGAATGTGTATGGTCCAACGCGGCAAATGCAGGATCACCAGCTCGCTTTACAATAACTAGTCCAAGTCACCCTAATGTAAGTACTAAACTTGCCGTCAGAATTCTTTGGACGCTAAAAATAACATCCAGAATACAGGTCCGTATTGTTTACGAATGCAAATGGTATAGTTTATCTCTGAGTTGTTTTTCCTTGTTCGCGGGGTTTTTCTTTCCGACGCTTTCTAGCCCTGTTTAGGCCCTTCTGCGTACTGAAGCACTTATTTATGCACGTATTAGCAGAGCGTGATTTGTTGATTTCAATCATTTGCGCTCACGCTGTTGGCTTGCACGTTATGAGTGGCGTACACGACACAATTTGAAATGAAAAACAATTTTGAGAGATAGTATACCCTGCAATTTCTGGTCACTTAATCGATTTTGTCTGAGGAATTACGGCGAAGACTTTAATTAGACTCTTTCATTATCTATGCATGTGAAACATTGCATAGATATTGTTCTCCTGTTGGTGTAGTTATCTATGCATGTGAAACATTGCATAGATATTGTTCTCCT
>JXSR01S033348.1:38129-48800 GCA_000969725.1 Ophiothrix spiculata
TGATACTTTATCCGAAAACTACAGTAAATTTTGTGAAACCACAACCTTGAACGGCAGGCTCAATGTGAGGGGGGAGATTGTTGATTGGTTGTCATTTTTTCTCTGGACTTTGTAAAAAAATATCATCTATTCTATTTTCTCAGAAACAATAGATGTTGGATTTAATTTATACATACATAAAGTTCAATAGAAACATCCATGAATTGCACAATAGAAATACACTGGCGGTTTAAAGTATTTCCGCACTTAACACTTTATGTAGCCATATCCCACAAGGCGTTTATAAGAAAACTATCTGGAAACTTACGTTGCTTTTAGTCAGATCTGATAGGTACTCTAGTTAAGTGTAAAATTGAGCACCAAATGGGATCAACCCCCATCACGTATGGGTAGGGGCCAACAACACAAATGGGTCGAAAATCGTGATTTTTCGGTCAAATTTGATTTGATAACATCTTGGTCAAGGTCACTTTACCGCTCAAGTTGAGTGGTCATGTGGAATGTGTACATGCAATAGAGTGACAAGCAGGCGATGAAATGTCCTGGTCACGCTTGACTTCGCCAAAAGAATGGTTGGAAGCTAACGAAAAATGATCATTCAACGCCACCCAGTTTACAAAAATAGGGCCGTGGTAAATGTGAAATGGTCCCTGGCGGTATATGACATTTTAAAATGTTTTAAGAGGTTTTCAATCTGTCATATACCGTCACAAAACACTCCACATTCATAAAAAACCTATTTTTGAAATCTAATGGGGCCTTGAAGGATAATTTTTCGTTTGCTTCCAAGTATTCTCTTGACGCAGTCAAGTGTAACCAGGATATTTAATTGTCTGCTTTTCACTCTATTGCATATGCACATGCCATATGACTACTCAACTTGAGTGGTGAAGTGACCTTGGCCCAGGTGTTGTCAAATCAAATTTGACCGAAAAATCACTTTTTTCGACCGATTTGTGTTGATGCCCCCTACCCGTACGTGAGGGGGTTGATCCCATTCGGTGCTCAATTTTACACCTAACTAAATTGCCCATCAGATCTGACCAAAAGCAACGTAAGTTTCTAGATAGTTTCCTTATAAACGCCTTGTGAGATATGGCTGCATAAAGTGTTAAGTGCGGAAATACTTTAAACTGCTAGTGTAAGAAAGGCGGTTTCCAGATGTCTCGTACCGACATATGTAAAGCCCGTAGGAATTTTATATTGGCAAAAAAGCTCAATTAATAATTTACAGCTATTTGCTTTTTTCTGTTTACTTCAAATTTTCAGTCCCTTCCGAATATTATGCCTCCCCGCCCCTAAAACTATTTGGACATTGGACACTCAGTCCGGCTCACTCCAGATGACACAATGTTATTACTTGGGATTCTTTCATCTTCATCACCATGATGATATTGTGCACCAACATTAGTAACAACATCCCGTGGTCTACTGGTAAGAGTTGTCGTCTCGTAATTCATTGAATGAATTGCGTTATGAGTTCGAGTCTCGGTCGAGACAATAACATATAATATTTTTTTTTTATTAATAAAAATAAATCAAAATGAGAAACATCATTGGATGGTCAGAATCACATACACTTTATATCAGTGAACACAATGTGAATCGGATTTAGTGAAATTATGATTCAATTCAGTCTTGAAGTGTTACGTGTAATCCGATTATCACCCTATTAATGACTGGTTCACGCTTTTTAGGTTTGAACCTACACCGCCCTGGAAGGTTAATATCTAGAAATGTTTTTCGCGGTGTTTAATTATATATTTTGGGCAATATTTGTCAAAATGAAACCACTTCCGGTTTCAATTATGGAAAATGTCGTTGGAGTGATTTTCCATGTTTTATTTTTTTACAAAGAAACTAAAGCATCAAATACTGAAAAATTTACTAAATTAAAATTGAAGAACTCACAAATAAATAATTTATGGACAATATGCTGAAAATATGATGTTTCTTTTCAAATGTTGAATTTTATTTTCATTCACTTTACTTCAATCTTTTCGCCATTTTCTAAGCTGTCTATGGCAAAATGAACCGGAAAAAATGTCAAAATTTCTTCTGCGCAACATTTTAAAGATTCATATTTCAGATAGAATAGAATGTCTATTTTCAATGCAGGCCCTAAATAAAATGTTGCGCTGACTATTTTTCTTTTAAACTTGGAATTTCTAAGCCATGTTCACTCGTTATTTTCCGATTATTAGCTATTAGTTACCATGTGGTCTTATCGTCCGTTTCCGTATAGCCTCGGTTTTTGTCGTATTATAATTAAAGCATTTTGCAAAACCATTTGACCTTGTGTCACGCTTATATTCTTACACAGACTCATGATAGAATATCATCAATACCATGCTAGCAACGAAAGCCTTCGATTTTGACAATTCTAAGGCTCGGTGCAGACTCCAATATCGTATAGAATATTTTGCTTAGAATATTCTATGCTGACGACAAAATGACTTAGGTCATCGTATAAAAACATTGTTATATTCAAATCACTTTATTCACAATATCATACATATAAATTGTATAAAAAACAATGAAAACATACATTCAAAAACTTAGTACACAAAAAATCAATACAAAAAGAAATACAAATCATATACAAAAATCAAACAAGCACATAAGGGGAAAGGCGGGCACCAAAGTCAACAAAAATCATATCTGGCAATGATTCTGGATTTATAAGTGTTTCTAAAGCTTTTGACTGATTTACATTGTTTTAGATCTGTATCAAGAGTATTCCATAAGATTGGCCCTGTTGTGCGAATTGCACGATCAGAATTTTGTTTTTCTTTGTTTTGTTGATACTATAATCTGAAGCATTTCTAGTTTGATACTTATGAACTGGGTTATTTCTAATGAAATAGTCTGAAAATATACTTGGGAGGCGCTTTGTTTGATGTTTGTACATAAAAATACCTAGTTCCAGTTTAAATGTATCACATATGTTTAAAACATTGTGTTTTTTTAACAATGGTCCTGTGTGGGCTCTGTAATGCTCACATGAAATTGTTCTGATAGCCCATTTTTGTAATTTAATAAGTTTATCTAAATAGGTTTTACATGTGTTACCCCAAATGAGAATACCGTAATTAATGTAAGGCAATATAAGAGTACAGTATAAAGAATGCAAAATTTATTCTGGTACATAGTGTTTTAGTTTAGTAAGCATACCAACATTGAGATGGTCTTGGATATTGCGTCAATTTTTTTTCCAAGTCAAATTTTCGTCAATTATAACTCCCAGAAATTTAGTATGAGCTACTCTTTGTAACGAAACCTCGTTCAGAATAACGTTGATTTGCTTTTTAGCTTCGTTTAAAAATTTGTTTTGTACGTCAGAAGTATCTTCTAGTGATTCAGAGCTTGAGTCAACGTATTTATTAGTAAAATGTGTAGTTCCTAAAACCATGTAATTTGTTTTGCTGGCATTTATAGACAGTTTGTTTGCTCTAAACCAATTATTTATCTCTTTTAATTCATCATTGATTATACTCATTTTTGAAGCGAGGTACGGATCTGAATACAACAAAGTAGTATCATCTGCAAATATTATTATGTCAAAAAGTTTGGTGCTAGCTACTATATCATTTACATAAAGAATAAATAACAACGGCCTAAGATGGATCCTTGTGGGACACCACATTTTATACATTTGAATTTTGAATCACTAGATTGATACCGGACAAATTGTTTTCTGTTTTCGAGATAACTCTTAAACCATTCTAAAACGATTCCGCGAATTCCATAATGCTCAAGTTTATGTATTAATATACCGTGGTCAATGGTATCGAAGGCCTTTGATAGGTCAAGAAAAATACCTAGTGTACTTTCGTTTAGTTCTACAGACTTTGTTATTTTGTCAACTAGTTCAATAATTGCCATTTGAGTTGAATGGTTGGGTCTAAAACCAAATTGTTTTTCATTTAATATCATATTCTTATCTATAAAATCCATACACCTATTGAACATAGTTTGAAAATATTTCTGCATCATCTTTTTTATAAATTGGGATTACTTTTGCAACTTTAAGTTGGTGCGGTACAACTCCGGTTTGAAGAGGTACGGAAATTTCATGTGCAACTTTTTTCACAATCATATTTCCTATATCATCATGACCAGGGCTTTTATTTGGATTAAATTAGGTTATAATCTTAATAATTTCGTCGGCAACAACAGGTTTTATAAACATACATTTTTGATTGGCTCGTGTTAGGTACTCGTAGTAATCTTTACCTGAGTGCTGAATGTTTGATGCTAACTTAGGCCCAATATTGACAAAAAAGTCATTAAATCCATTTAACATATTTTCAGGTTCACAGATGTTTTCTTCAGTATCCGATTTGAATTTATTAGGTTGATTGCTAATTTTACTACGTCCGATCACGGAATTGATTGTTTTCCAAGTTTCTTTAATATCATTTTGAGTATTTTTGAATTTTTTATGATAATATTCTCTCTTACACTTACGTATAAGACAATTTAGCTTATTTCGATATGTCTTGAATTTCTGATTTCGTATATCGTTGGGACATTGTAGATAGTTTTTGTATAACTTGTTTTTTATTTGAATGCTCTTTAAAGGGGCATTGGACAAGTTCAGCATCATCCTCAAAATTTTCCCCAAACATTTTGAGATTTTTGCACCATTGGAAGTGTTAGTGGTAATAAAGACAGCATGCAAAGTTTCACTGTCAAATTCAAACCCTATATATCCAAATATTTGGATATTTTGTTATTTTTAATTATCGTTATCGACAACGATAAATACTGCCCTCTATTGTTGAATTTCTAGAATTGGTCCTTAACCGGATATTTGATGAAAATTCCAAATTTCGTTTGATTTTTCTGCAGTTTGTGAGTGTGAAAGGAATGTTTTGCAATCAAATCTTTGGCTCTTTCTCATTGTGTAGTATTAATAAATACGTTTAAAGATTAGCCTCATACCCAAAATCAACAAATAAAATAAAATTCAATTTTTGACTTTTTAAAAGGTTTTGATCAAAAATTTCGCAATATCTGGTAATTGACTGTTATTTTCTAACATAGGATGTGTAAATCATATACAAACAAAATATCAAAATTTTGTCCAATGCCCCTTTAAAAGTCCTTTAGTATGCCAAGGGGACTGAGGAGTCTTTCGTCTATTAATAAGACATTTTCTTAACGGAATACAATCGTTATATAATTTATTAAATTTATCTAAAAAATTATCATAGTCCAGGTCAACATCACAGCCATGCAGTATTTCATTCCAATTTACCTCAGATAGTTTTGTTTTGAATCTAGATATTTTGTCATCTGTAAATTTTCTTTTATATGAGAATTTCCTCTTATCTTTCATTTCTGATTTGTTATTTTCGCTTTTTATCTCAGTCATTAAAATTGTAGGTAAATGGTCAGATATGTCTGTTATAAGAAGTGCAGATTTTAAAGGACTACTGCAATTAGTAAGAACATTGTCAATTAAAGTAGCAGTTGTTCTTGTTATTCTTGTAGGCTTTAGAATTGAAGGAATCATACAATGAGAATATATTAAGTCAAGATAATCATGTGTTTGTCGGTCACTGTCGTCTTTAAATAAGTCAATATTGAAGTCTCCCATTATAAAACATTCCTTTTTCTCTTTACTAATAATTTGCAAGATAGGATCAAATTCGGATATGAAATTATCTATTGCAGTATGTGCTCTATAAACAACGCCAATCAAAGATTTTTTTGCATTACTATTTTCTTTTTCAATAAAAGAACATTCAAAATTGGAGTTTGCTTCACATAAGTCTTTTCGTACTATGTATTTGACATCAGAAGATATATACATACCAACGCCACCAGATTTACGACCAATTCTGTCAATGTGCTCAAAATTGTAACCTGGCATATTGAAATATTCACTTGGTTTGTCTTTTAAGTGGGTTTCGGAGAGGCCGATTATATCAAATTTGTGATTTAATGTTTTTAAACACAATTGGAGTTTTTCAAAATTCTTATTCTGACTTCTTATGTTAACATTCAGTAAAGTAAAGTTTTGACTATGATTTTTTAACATCTGACAGAGTTGATAATTGGTTTTGTATGTACATTCAGTTTTGGGTTGATGAATATCATAGTTTAAATTGGGTTCTTTTGTTATGTTTCCATTGCGAACTTGATCAAATAACATTTTGTCATATTTGCTAAAATCTATATCATTAATATCAATCTTTTCATCAAGTTTGTCTAGTTCATGTATGTGGTTTTGTATATCTTCTGATTCCAATTCATCATTACTAGTATTACTCTGATTACAACTTTTACACTCATAATCACCAGGTTTCAGTCGTTTCAATTTACTCTGTTTTAAATTTGTACATTGTATGTGTATATATTTTTTACAATATTTACAAAATATTTTTTTAAGGATGTTCTTGATGACTTTGGTACATTTTAAACACACATCATTTGACATATACAAAAATATAAACAAGACAGCAAATCAATTAAAAGTAAATTAAGTTACATACAAAGAATTTTAAAAAAAAGTAAGTAAGGTGGGAAAAAACCTGACTTCAATCAATCAAAGGCAAGCAGGGACCCGTTTTGCCAAGAGACGTTAGCGAAAGATTTTTTTTTTTAAATGACGGGAACAAACTGCATACACATGATACTATAATATAGGCCCTTTTTAGATTGATGGAACCCGTGATGGAAATAGCGCAGTTACTGATATCAAGCATTTTTACATAAAGATATTGATTTATATGGTTTTTTTATATTATCAAATGATTTATAATCGCTATGACAGCAATTTAAAACTTCAACTTGATTCTCAACAGCTTTTGCCGACTATTCAACAGAGTTCTTTTGATTGACACTTGAGTTCAATATTGCTTATTATCGAACAGTGAGCAAATAGTGTCGAGAAACGACGAGAACCAAATTGATTTGATAAATCATGCTATTACAAATCATGAATTGATTTGAATCATAAAATGTGCAATTTGACTGGAATGTGTGAAACATCAATTTTAGCGTCACATCGGAAACAAGAACTTAATTAACAGGATAGCAATGGACAATTTGTAGTCAAGGATTTAGAGCTGAGGGATGGAAAATCTTGAAAATGTCTATTCCATCTGGGTTTATTAATCAAAAACAAACCAATGAGGTTTGAATCAAGTAACAAAAATTATAGTTAGGCTATATTAATAAATGATCTTGATAGCATCTAGCTGAAGTCAACAGGAAAAAAGAAAGAAAAGAAAAACCATGTTAAATCAAAGTTCTATTATTTCTTCACAGAAGATAACTAAGATCTCACTGTCCTGTATGTAAGATGACACAAATTAATTAAAAAGTCATTATTTTTCAATATTTATATTAATGTTTATTTAGGTAAGCTTCCAGTCCTATATCTGGTTTGGTACTCACGGGTGTTTTGTGGTTGTGCTTGCTTCTTTGCTTCCAGCTGTTTCAAACATTCTTGAACATCTCTTTCTGTTGGGAGATCTTGCCAGCTGACAGGTGACCTGATCAGAACTTTTGCAAGTTTTACTGTCGTTGATGTAAGAACCCCAGCGAATATCTTCCCATCAATGCTTCATGTAGAGACAACTCCTGGACGCTGTGATGTTCTTTTGAGTAAATCCTGGTTACTTTTGGTCAAGTCTTCTCTGATTGATATATGTGTTCCCTTTAGTTCTGACCTTTTTCTAATCACATTACTCCTGGCGTTATAGTTTGTAAATTTTAACAAAATAGGTCGGATTCTTGGCCCTGGTCTGCCTACTCGGTGACTGCGATCAATATCTTTTTATCGAGTTCAATTTTCAGTTTATCCTTAGCCAAATCTAAAATCAAATCGTCAGTATTCTCTCCTTCACTTTCAGGCAAGCCATTGATCCGCAGATTATTGCGACGGCTATACTGTTGCAAATCCTCAAGCTCTCTTCTTACCCTGTTGACTTCGTAATCCAATTCACCATGTTTTTTTCTTGATTGTCTGCTCGGGAGTCTCGGACTTTGTTCTTCTCGTCCATTTTGTCCAATCTCACTGCGATATCATGTATTTCCCCTTCGCAGATCTCTATCCTATGAGAAAAGTTCTCCTCAACCACTTCCGCCATTAAATCCTTTAGAAAAGTTCTGTATGTAACACTAGATAACATCTTATCAATGAAATTGTCCGTGGTCAAGTCCGATGCAGTTTCTCCCTTAGCATCTGGTATGCTATCAGTTTCAGATTCTGACATGCTATCAGTTCCTTTCTTTGCATCTGGTATGTTTTCCATGGTAAGGCTGTAGTATTCAAAGAGCGAGACCAGTTGATAGTAGATTTTGCCCCGTCAATTCAGCTGTATATAACAGTGGCAGAACGGGTCGAGCTTGCCTACTTGTGTGTAATTATCGCATTGATTTTATAGTGATTTCAGCAAACTCCTCGAGCTTGCCCAAACGCTCGAGTTAACTACAGCGCGCATGAAAGATATTTCTCTCGGTGACAGTGATACTAAAGTTCGCCAAGTGAGAAATCATGGCCGCCGCCCGCCCAGAAACACACACCAAAGGAATACTAATAGGGACACAAACAGCAAAATTTGCTATTTATGTGGCGGTGAGTACCCACACAGCGGTCGTTGCCCCGCAGAAGGCAGCGAATGTTCTTTCTGCGGAAAATTAAATCATTTCGCACGTGTTTCCCGTAGCAAAGGTCGCCCACGCAACTCTGGATCAGTTGGATCGCGGCCAACGGAGTATGGCACGCCCCGCACGTCACAATCAGGAAATTCGAACTCACACTATGGGACGTCAACACAGTCAAAAGGACGTAATTCAAATTCACACTATGGCACGCCACGGCGGACACAAACTAGGAGAAATAACCAGGTCAGAATTGTAGAGACTCATACTAATAGTGACATGTCAGATGATGATACCTTCAGAGTATTTAGCTTGCGTTCTCAAATTCGTGATAGTGTCAATAAACTGACTCATACTGACAATGAAACCACTGTAGTGATAAACCAAACACCCGTACAAGATGTATTGATTCCGGGTGTCAGTGGAACATTATAGACGAACCTACATATAATGCTCTCACAGAAAGAGACTCTGATATTGTGCTTAAAGATACCAACATCAGGCTAACACCATATCTTAGTGATAATCCTTTGCCATTCATGGGCGTATTTAACGCGAATATCCAAGCTGGTAATCGGAACACAATAGCTGATTTTTATGTTGTAGAAGGCACAGCATCATGCCTACTTGGTCAGTACACAGCAACTGAATTAAAGCTCCTACGCCTCAATCTCGTAAACACTGTGAACACAAATCAAACGGACTCACACTATGATAAATTAGTTAGTGAATTTCCTGAAGTTACCAACGGTATAGGACAATTGAAAGATACTGAAGTTACACTACACATCAATGACCAAGTCCCACCGGTTGCACAACGCTATCGGAAGACGCCATTCCATCTTCGTAAGAAAATCGAAGGTAAATTGCAATAGCTACATGATCAGGATATTATCGAGGATGCCACCGGCCCAACACCATGGGTGTCTCCTCTAGTCGCACAGCCGAAGCCCAAGAATCCCGATGACATACGGCAATGTGTCGATATGCGTGCGGCTAATCAAGCAATCCAACGAGAACGACACAATATGCCAACTGTTGACGAAATTATCGCAGAGTTGAATGGCTCAAAATATTTTTCCAAACTTGACCTCCGCTCGGGATACCATCAACTGCTCCTCAGCCCCGAGAGCAGATACATTACTACATTAATAGCAACGCATGTCGGGTTGAAGAGATATAAACGTCTGAACTTCGGAATCTCATCGGCTAGCGAAGTCTTCCAAGATACAATTAGACAGAGCCTTGAGGGCATTCCAGGTGTCCTAAACATATCGGACGACATATTACTTCACGCGCCCTCTCAAGAGCTTCATGACAAGAGACTCAGACAGCTGCTACGAAGGCTAAAAGATAAGGGACTCACAATTAATAAACAGAAATGTGAATTTGGCAGAACACGCGTAGAATTTTTTGGTTTGATCTTCAGCGAGAACGGTATATCCCCTGATCCAAAGAAAGTCGAGGCAATACATGACGCACCCCCTCCACAATCGCCGAAAGAAATTAAAAGCTTGATCGGGATGGCACAATTTAGCGCCCGCTTTATACCGGATCTCTCCACCATTACGGAACCACTACGCCGTCTGACAGTCTCCGGAACGCCTTTCATATGGACAGATGAACAAAGTGTTGTTCTCCAGGAACTTAAAAACGCCCTCTCTAGTTCAACCACTATGGCATATTTTGATACCACCAAAGACACTGAACTCTGGGTCGATGCCAGCCCAGTCGGCTTAGGCGCAATTTTAGTTCAAGTGGATAGCAACGGGAACAGAAAGAATGTCTGCTATGCAAGCAGAGCTTTGGAGCCCCAAGAGACACGTTACAGTCAAATTGAACGCGAGGCCCTGGCAATCATGTGGGCAGTACAACGCTTCCATTTGTACGTATACGGAAACGAATTTACGGTCGTAACAAATCACAAGCTGCTGATACCAATATTTTCCAAGCCAATGATTGACCCATCAGCAAGAATCAAGTCATGGCTACTCAAGCTCCAAGGTTACAACATGATTGTAAAATATAGTGCCGGTAAACTCAATCCCGCTG
>JXSR01S033348.1:98338-112630 GCA_000969725.1 Ophiothrix spiculata
ATTTTGGCACTTATTCATAAATGTCCACATGCATGATTTATGCAAATCTAGCAATTACCATAATAATTTGGAAAGACATGATTTTGAGTATTAGGTAGGCCTAGTCACACATCACCGCACTGTATAGATAGCAAACGTGGCTAATGTATGCTGTTTTGGTAATTGATATACATTATGCAAGAAATTTGTATCTGTAATAGCTGCCATATAAATTACTGTATTTAACACTTAGGCTTGGCGTCCAAAGACATTCGCTTGGCCGAGTGACATTTGCTCTTCATATTCGCTCTGACTTATTCGCTAAAACAGAGAGGGAATGTCGCTCTGATTGCGCGAACATTGTTGCAATCGATGAAAGCGTATGTCACTCGCGCATGTTGTAATGCTATGATTATTGAAAAAACAAACCCAAGAATATTCGGAGCGAACTTCGCTCCAATTCAACCTGACGTGTAGCAAATGTCGTGAAATTTGTTAAGCGAATATCGCTTCCCATCGGGGCGAAGTTTTCTTGGTAGGGTGAGCGAATGCCACTCGCGTGAGCAAATGTCTTTGGATGCCAAGCCTTAGGCCAAAGAAAAAAAAAGTCTGTCTCAGCTTCCCCCGCGCATAGCTTTTAAAAATCCAAATTTAGCGCATTTCTTTTTTTTTTTTAGGTTTTTGAGAGATTTTCAGTTTTTTTCAACTTTTTTTCCTACTACTTTGAAAAAAAAAGTTAAATAATCAGCCGCGAAAAAAAAAAAAATAGTGGCCGAAAAATGCAAAAAAAAAATTAGGAAGTATTTCCGCATCTGCGTAGTCCTTTTTATCTAAAAAACAAACAAAAAAAAAACCCCATAGCACTTAGGGTTTTGACCTTAAGTAAGCTGAGACAGAGTTCTTTTTTTTTTTTGGCCTTAGTCAAAAGAATGCAAAACACCTGCACAATTTGTCTTCACATGCCAGTTGCTTTTAAAATGGTTCTTCAGGTGACACCATCACATGAAGAAGCTTTTTAAAAGTCACAGACCCCAGACTGGACACTATAAAATATTGGCAGCCATTGTACTGATGACTTCCTTGCAAAATCTCATGACAAAATATAAAATAGATATCTTTTCAGAGTCATGGTTGCAAGAAGGTCATCACAACCTCTTGTTTCAGTGTGCCAATGTTTTGGAGGAATCTCTGAAAATATAAGATGCAATTCATGATTCTGGTGTGACAACAACCTCAGCTTAGTTTTAGCTAAATAAAAAGAAAAGAACAACATAAATGAATGTTGAAAATTCCACTTGATTCAAACCATTCATTTTCAAGTTACAAGCTTTTCAACATTTTAAATTCCCCAATTTTTCTGGCTAAAAAACTCAATTTTGATAGATACCTTGAGCATGAAAAGTGGACCATGAATTGCCCCTCTAATTATTCCAAAGACCAAAGGGTTAACACACAAACCACAAACCTTCCATTTAGGACAAAATGTAAATAGGTGGTCATGTGACTACATGTAGGAGGGATTCTCGCAAGGCGTGCCATTTTTTTTTTTAAATAAAGTCCCAAGACTTCACTAAATTAATGCAGAATCAATAGCTATAAAAAGTAACAAAATATTTTTTACATAGAAATGTACAACATGTACATGTATTTGAAATCAAAAAGAAAAAATATACATAATTTAGAGAAAAGTGTACTTTTGGGTCCAAGATATTGTAATTTGCTGCAGAAGTGATGTCATATATAAAGCTTGGCCAATGACCAATACAAACTGTACACAGGTCATATGGCATCAATTTGAATTCCCCGCTTAAAAATCTCCTAGTACTAGCCAATAAGGTTCGTCCAAAATATTGAATTGTTATTTTTTTGCACCACAAGCCAAGTACATAGTTTAGAACCATATATATTGTAACCAAAATACATGATCACTTCTATAACAAATTCATACAGTACTGCTACTTTAGCATTTCAGATATTTTTATGGCAGAGCTTAAATCAATGGACCAAGTTTTCAAAAGGTAATCATAAGTGCTTTACACATCAGGAATGTTTCATTGTTTTTTCTAAATAAAGAATGCAACAAATATTAGCAAATGAACTCAAGAAAAAATAAGAGAGGAGACAGTAAGATGATGTATGCATAGTTCAAGCCTGTTGTGGGGTAGAATTAGAGACCTCAAGACTACGCTGGTTCTCTGCGCCTTTGGTTTTTCATACTCGCCACATGCACTCTACAAACTAAAGACGCAGGTACAGACAAATCAATCTCAATCATGCATTGGCTTGTGCTCTGCGCCGTGTGCTTGAAAAGTTGTTATTTGCGCGATCTTACGCGTGCCTGCAACGCGCAAAAGTTTGCTCGACGCTCCGAATTGCACGCACAAACGCATAGTGTCATGCCAGCGTGTAACATCACGGGCGCAAGTAAACAACAACCTCTTTACCAATGCATTGAACTAACATGTAAGTACAATGTATTTGGATGCAGTTATAGTGTCAGGCTGAGGTGAGGCATGACTCGAGTCACGATTTAAACCCCATTGGCCACCGACACCATTATCCGCTACTTTCATATGACCATGGCATGCCCCGGCGCTTGGTAAAATCCTTTGTTGGTGTTTCAGAAAGATGCACAACCAGGTGTCTTTGCCATTTGCTGTAGGCCACATTAATTTTGTACCACTGGTTTGAGCCTGGTTACCTGGTTAACAATGTCAATGCACAGATAAGAAAAGCAGTGTCCCGACTACGCTGGTCTCCAACATCTTATCCAAAATAAGACGCCGTTAACCGCTAATCAATCTAAACACTTGATTGGCCCGTATCCTGAAAGGCATTTGTTTTCAGCATCAAACACTTACATGCTTGATGCATTGGTGATTGGGCGAATTTCTTGTAACGCTTAGTTAAACGCAGTGCAACATGCAGAGGTCACGCATGTAGACGTCACCATTTTGTTAACTTCTTCATCAAAACCTTCTACTCACGAACGATTGCCATGTAGTTAGATAGGGCTAGTGAGCTTGCAAGTTGTGCAATTCTACTGGTCAAAATTTTGACTAATTATGATCTGCCGTTACCTGTGATGATGGGCAATCTGAAACATATAGTGATGCGCCCACATCGAGGGTACCAGCGTATGTCCCGACCTAAATCCATGGCTTCATTGGCATACAGACGGGTGCTTGGTGAAATGCTTTGGTGCTTTGCAATAAAAATCCTATTCTGATTACACTATCTGGGATGCGAAAGTATCACTTTTCCCACTTTGTGTTTGCTATCCTATCTATAAGTTACGACTGCATTTCCACATAATTTGCTGGGAATAAACCAACTTTTCCACGGCATTCGCCTTTCCACCATCCTTCGTCTATTTGCTCTATGTTGGTTATGAGTTCATCTGGGTCAAAGGTCAATTCATCTTCGTCAGCTGAAATCAGAAATAGAAACTTAGTAAGAATGTCTTAGTAGCAGAAACACTTGTAAAATACAATGGCGCTAATGCTGCTCCATAAATTGAGATATGGAAGTGCTGTTAATTTATACACAATAACAATGTCATCTGGTAATTTAGTATAAAAAGGAAAGCTTTCATGGGAATTTTATGAATAAACTTTGTGCATATAGGCCATTATGCATAAGTGGTGTCTTATCTTGATTTCAGTTGCCAACACCACTGGCAATTGGCCCCCATCTGGACACATCTCAAGGTGTCCTTTACCAAAACAAAATTTTTAACTTACAAACATGATGCCCATCTCCATTTCCCTAGCATTTACGCCAGACCCCACTATAATGTGTATATTTATGACCCGTCGTATCAAGAGGTACCTTATGGGTCCCAAAATGAAAAATGATTTTTTTTTTTTTTTGTCTCATCTGCAAGATTATATTTTAAGCTTAAAATGACACCTTGCTTTTGGTTATATGACACATATGCAAAAAGATGAACTAGCCTATTCCCAGTGTAGAGCTCTAGAAACCTGAGCTCAAAGGCACTTTAAACATCAAATCCAATGAAACCGATGCAACCAATAAAAAGAAACCAGTCACTGAACCATGTGATCTACAAGCTTTGAAAGCACATATCAAATCAGCACTCCAGGAATGTGGATAAGAGGACGGATTTTCTCATAGTGTAACAAAAAATATTGCTTCGTCAGACACCTCTCCGGGGTAGTACGATTTATGCCAGCCTGCCTTACATCAAAGGTGTATCGGACAAAATCCGCAGAGCTTTCACTAAAGCCTCTTTTAACATCAAGACAAATTTTGTTGGCTCCCAAGAGTAAGCCTGTCCCACCAAGATCAAATTGCTGGGACAGTCGACGTCTATTGTCTTGAATGAGAACTGCCATAAAACTTGGTGAATCTTCCAGACCCCTTGGCAAGCGGATTAAGGAACATATATGACCAGATCATCCTCCACATCCGCAGTGTCTGAACATTTAAAGGTGGAAATTCACCACTTTGACCTTAACAACTTCAAAGTTCTTGCCAGTGAATCAAAGATTTTGGCAGGAAAATCTTGGAAGCTATTTTCATCAAGCAACGGAAGCCGCCCTCAAGGGGTGGAACTTGATCCTGTCTGGGATCCAATCTTAACATCGTAACTGTATTTGGTAACTTCCGGTCGGAAGGTACGTCATTATCAGTGTTTCCAGAGACGATCAGATATCATAACATCTCTTTTTGCTGAAGATGCCAGATGGTATCTGTAAGAAAGGCCTAGCTCCAACAAGGTTAGTAAATATTTGTGTGTAATAAAAAGAATGACATTTATATCAATTTGGTGAATGACTTACTTGCTTGATAATCATATATTGCTATGGCTGTTAGTCCACCGCTCTCCCCTGTAGCTGGCTCATCATATTGTTGATCTGGTTCTGAAAAAAATCACATCCAGAAAAATTTCAAACAAGTGCAGAAAACAAAATGTCTGGTCAGGCCCCTAAAAGGCCCTGATATTTCATCCCTTGACATTTTGCATGATCTATTAAAAAAGTTGCTGTGTTGCCGTCAAGTCAGAAAATTGAAATTTGGATCGATCAGCATGTCTTTTATTTTAATAATCTGAATGCGGAGCTCTGAGGCTATGGATTCCCCAGTTGCAACTTATCTTCACTTTGAAGGTGTGTGCGTCAGGGCATTTATTTTTATAGGGAAGATGTTAATAATTCTGTATAAGCCTTTGAATAGAAGTTTTTCTACTAAAATGTTGAGTTTGTAACATTTTGGATTACTAAAAAATAAAAATAAAAACCACCAACCCAAATTTTCACATTTTTACGGTCGGTCGCTGAGGGTAACACAACAACTTTTTTGTCTAATGCCACCCACAGCCAACCCATGTCATATTTCAGGGAAAAAGTGCATTAAGGGGCTGCTTCAAAACTCAACCGGTGGCTGACTGCAAAATATACAAAAAATGAAATTTTCCCAGAAAGTTCCTGCTAATTTGGCAAAAATGTTCTGATTTTTGTTTGAAATTTAGAAAAAAAAATCTAAAATTTGCCAAAATTTTTTCAATTTCAGAAAATTTTGGAAAACAAACCCATCAAAATACCACACTTTGCAAATAGGACCCATTGAAATACCAGACAGCCTGATTTTGCTACCCAAGTTTGCTGCACATCCCCGTAATCACTTTTGTACTAAATACCCCCCGGGATATCAACACGAGTGCACACAGTGTGACTGTCACCCTCTTGACTCATCATCCAATAAAAACAACAACTTACCTCTATCACTTTAAAAAAAACCATGTAGCAAAAATATTCAAATATGCAATCAAACATACATGAGTAATTTAACTATTTCAATCATTTCATTAAGGGACCAGGGTTCAAAGCAAAACCTTTTCTCTCTGCAATTTTGCTGTCCTACACAAGACTAGAGTACCAAATGCTTCAGAATATTTTTCAGGGAAACCAATGGGGAAGCCAAGCTCTCTGCTTCACAGTTTTAAACATAACATTATAGGCCTAATAATAATATACTGGATAGTGTAAACACAATCCAGAGCACAGGGCCCATCATTTGTAAATGCAACCCCTGTATGATGGACTTTTGTTTAAATTATCCAGTAAATATTTAATTGCCTATAGTCTTACATAACAGTTCTTGGCAACAAAAATTGTCCAAAAAGTGACTATTTTCGATTTTATTTTTTTTATGTTATGAAGATTTTGCAATTGTTAGTAAAGGAGAAATGCAACTGAGCATGAAGTTGTCAGAAGTTGGTGTGGGAAATTAGTGCATGCAAAAAAAAAAAAAAACATTTCAGTAAACCACCACATGAAGTACAGATAAAAAACATAGTGATGAGCAACGCCAATCAATGAAAAGTTCAAGAAAAAGTACAACTTTTCTCAGTTTCATGCACATACATCTTTTTATATATAATCAATATTTGCCATAATTGTTTTGAAAGACGACAGCTTTTTCTCTTCCAATTTTTCCGGCCATAAAATACAATAAAAAATATATTGATATCTGATGACATCACAACATGGATGATAAAACCTTAATTCCCCATAGATTTAGGTGGTATTCAAATTTTTTTCTCAATAATGAATGATGAATCGCATTTTGTTGTAATAAGCAAATATTGAACACACACACTCATCTATGTATTTAACTTTTGCCTCTTAACTCAACCGAATCGCTTCTCTCACAAGTTGATTCTGGCAGAACTAACATGGAACTGAATACCTCAATTTGAAATCCCATGTGGCTGAGAATGCAATACGTTGAACCAGGGTTTCCCAACCAGAAATCAATCTTTACTGAAATTTTAGCCTAAACACAGTTTTGCCTATAAAACTAATAATACCCCGGTAAGCCGTGACATTAGCTCCTGCAATTCATATACATAAAAGCGGCCAATTTGAATTGTTGCTTGGGATGGGTGGTAGTGTGCATCCATTCGCACTACCACCCATCCACGCCTATTTGGGTGCATTGTTATGCTTTATTAGTGAATTGTGGGATTAAATTTCAGTAAAGATTGATTTCCGGTTGGGAAACCCAGGATCAACATATTGCACTTAGCGGTATAGGCAATTTGGTATCTCCCCTCTATATGTATGGAATACCCTCAACTTAATCCCCTATTCAGTAAAAAAATGGCACACAGTCTGGTATCCCCTCCCTAAATGAATTTGTTGACTTGATACAAATATATTATTTTCAGATAGCAGCAATAGGATATTGCTAAATGTATTCTTAAAGGAGTTTGTCCAATTTTTCAAAATTTAATTTTCAATGTAAAATGAAAGATGACAAATTTGGTCAAATTTTCAAAATTTAATTTTCAATGTCATTTGAAAGATGACTACTAAAGATGGTTTTAATTTTCAAATTTCAGCTGAATTTATCAAACCGCTTTGATTTTATGTGTAATTTTATATTTTAGAGCCACCTATACATTACTGTATAAAATTAATTATGGTTACCATAATTAGACACATTTTCATACATATCTCCAAAACGGAACATAACTCAGCTGTGAAATTCCACACGGTTTATAAGAAATATATGAGCAATATCTTGGTACCAAAATCTCAAAAAAGTTTGAAAAAAAAAGCAATCGGACCATGATCCTTTAAGTGGTAGAATGATGGTTTATTCAGAATTTGACGATATCCATCGATCGATGCCCATCGACGCGCAGTCTTTTACTCGCGCTATTCCTTATGTATTGCGCGTGCAAAGACTGCGTATCGATGGGCATAGATCGATGCATATCGACAAGACTCTGAATAAACCATAACATGCAAATTCACAAATGCAGCATGCAATCTCGAACACATGCAAGGCTCAATGCATCTCAAGAACACAATGCAATCTTAATTCAACCCGTACAAGGCTCATTGCATCATGCTCAATGCATCTGAACACTATGCAATCTTAAATCAACTCATACAAGGCTCATTGCATCAGCATCTTATACCTTGGTCCCGTGGCACCTCGTCATAGTAACCACCGTGATCATCGGCTGCAGGCTCGCTATACAGTACTTCTTCCTGAG
Source organism: Ophiothrix spiculata (assembly GCA_000969725.1). Taxonomy (NCBI): domain Eukaryota; kingdom Metazoa; phylum Echinodermata; class Ophiuroidea; order Amphilepidida; family Ophiotrichidae; genus Ophiothrix; species Ophiothrix spiculata. The sequence goes on from JXSR01S033348.1 coordinate 106,350, forward strand.
CGGCAGAATCACTTGTGTTTGAGTATGTTTGTTCTACAGACAGCCCGTCACCACAACAGATTCAGAGAGATTAGTTAAGGTGCATGATTTGTGAAGTAAGAAGAGATAGGTTAGTGCAAATGTTAGTAGTGTTATAGAGTGGTACTGTACACAGATAACAGGGAGCTTTAGCCTTTTGAATTCAACAAGGGATATGCTATGGATCTCGTAACAGAGTCTGATTGATTGGTGCATACTTCAAGGTTTATAGAGTAAAGGCCATCAATTTTTATGTCCAAGGATTATTTTAGCGACAATGTTGGCAGTCGACCTGTAGCATATTATTTACTTGAAGAGAAATTTACCATGGGGCACTCACATATTTGGGAAGGATACGTATGTCTGGCGATCAAGACCCCTTTTTCTGACCACCAGGCCGCTCACTAGATCCCCATTTTCAGCATGATATAGTTCTTTTAACCCCGTTTTTGTGGAAAACTATAAAATTTTAGCTCCAACTGCAAAAATTGCAAAGAAAACACAAAACTTTTTAGCTCAGGAGGCTATTTTTGGCCAAAATTTTAGTTCACTAGACACCAAAAATTGGTTTCAAAGGTCCAATTTTTTACAGAAAATCAGTTCACCTGACCCCCATTTTGGCGCTTCGCATCTGACAAACCTTCACTTTCAAAGTTAAGTGGCCCCCCTGGGGTATTTGTTAGATAGATTAATAGATATACAGTGTAAAATACATGCAGGCTTTATTGCGTGTAACATATTTATTAAAAAGCTTTAATGGATCTGGTAATTAATACCTTGGTTTAATGATCAAAGTGAGAGACGTGTAAGAGACGGTTACAGTGAAGTGATCTATGTGAGAGATGTGTAAGAGATGATTAGAGTGATGAAGGTATAACAATACGGAATTTGTGCATGCCCTGTACAAACAATAGAATTAATTTTGAAGGGAAGATGGCACCTTAAGTAGGTAATAGTTTTACTTTAACCAAGAGAAATTAGATGGAAAAGTGTTATTTGATATTAAAATAAAGGTGTTACAAGGGGCTTAATGCATGTACAATTCATGATCCTGATGTAATTGAAACCTCACCCCTGGAAAGCACTAAAAATGACAGCTTGAATTCATGTGCCAACACAAAAATCTATCGATGGCTTATGGAATTGGGAAGCAAAATAAAATTCAAGTTGAACAAATTTACAAATTTTACAGTCAGAATTTCAGATCTGGAATTGAAGGCCAGATTAACAGATTGGGCTGGAATTGGAATCCTGAATTGAATTCCAACTGGTAGTGTCCTATTTGGACATGCTTTCTATAGGGGGTGTGCAGAGTATATCTGCAATAGCCCACTGGCCTAGAGAAGTAATTAATAGTGATGTGTTATGGGTCCTCTATTTTTTTCAGGGAATTTTCTTTCAGGATTCTCCTATTGATAATCCTGTTAAAAATATATAAAAATACAAAGCTTCAACCAGTATCATCAACCACATAATACTGCACTTTACCTTGCTGTGGTTCCGGCTCTGGTTCGGGTTCCGGCTCTGGTTCCGGTTCTGGCTCTGGTTCCGGCTCGGGTTCATGTTCAGGTTCTGGCTGAGGAATGGCTGGAAGTGATCTCCCTTGCATGTTTGGATTGGATCTAGCTGGTGGTGTGGGTTCTGGTTCCGGTTCTGGTTCAGGGTCATATTGTGGTTCTGGTTCTGGTTCAGGGTCATATTGTGGTTCTGGTTCTGCTTGGGGTTCGGGTTCTGGTTCTGGTTCTTCCTCGGCTTGCTGTGCTGCTAAGGCTCTTTGCCTCTCCTAAAAAAATGAAAATGAAATATTTCAGGGTACAGAACCATTTATGACAATCAGCTCCTGGTCATTTTTTTTTTATTGCAGTTTTAAAAAGAACACATCTACAGCTATAAAAATAGCACTTTTTTCAAGTTCGAGTGATACCCACAAGTAAAGATTTTTTGAAGCATGACATGTTAAAATATTTAAATTAAAACCAAGGATTCTTGGATTGCAGTTTTCATTTTATGTGCATTGTCAATTTGACTATATCTAGAAATGTTGGTTTTCTAATATTTTAGAGATGAAATGAGAGCTGATATTTTGCTAGGAGTCTAAGGGCGTGTTCAGTTCACACATAATAGTAATGACAAGTCATGACCTGCTCTAGAGCAAGACAACTTAGCAGTTGCGTTCACCCCACATGGGACACGACTTTCGCGTTGAAACTAGTGACGCGTCACTTTTGGTCACGAGCGAGACACTTTCTATAATTGCGTTCACACTGGGAATTTGCTCATGAGCAAAAAAATAGTCATGACCAATTTCTTATGTGTGAACACGCCCTAAGAAAAGCATGAACATTTCAAATCTGCAAAAATCCCAATTTTGTCAGAATACAACTTTGATGTGTATTTTGTACTGTGGCTCCAAATGAAAAATTGTGACTTTCGTAATGGTCACATTTGGTATGGCATTCCAGCTGAGAGAAATAACATCCTTGATCAGGATGCTGTAAAGCATTAAATCTCGCATTTATACTTTATTCCGCGATTTGGCAATGGGTAACGTTTTCGCGAGTATTGAATTATTTATATTATAGCAACATATGTATAAAATTCAAAAGTCTTCGGTCATAACAGTGCATGATTAGGCCTAAAAATTGTTTGATTGGCGTAACTGGACTGGCCCTATTTTTAGTGCCAATCCTTGTTTTTTTTTCATTTTTATCCTTCATGTTCATGTGAATATGGTAAAAATGGTTAAAGCATGGCAACATAATATTCATTTAAATTGTTAAAGTTAAACAAGCCCCCTCGTCCTTGTTCATTGTGTCTTGTCCCCTACTCCTGATCCAAATAGCCTCCTTATAAGCCACCTGTTGGTTTTGTCTGATTCCTGGTCTATGATCTTTGCCTCATCCCACCCTATCAAGGACGAGGGGGCTTAATAAGTTAGACAGGATCTACGACCAGATCATCACCAAATGGCAACCCAGTAATTTGGTTACATCATCAAGACAAATTACTGGTGTTGCCAGCTTCTAGAAACACCTCAGACCAGAGTGACCAAGGCTCCTGAAAGGAGTTGAAAATTTTCTGAGTGAGTACCATTTATATTGGATCCGATTCGTATTCTGAGAACTTTAACAATTTAAATGACTTTTATGAACGATCCTGATGAATCTAATACAAGAAAAAAAAACCATAATATTCACTTTCTGGCAGTTTAAAAGTCTGAATTTTTATAAAAATGAGGGTGGGAATATAAAATGTTATTGCTTCATTGTTGTTCTTTCTTCTCTTTGCAAGTAAGATTTCCTAGTCAATAATATTGAATAATGCTGTCGATTAACCAATAGGTACTGGAATTATTGTGGTTCACTTAATTTGACAAACGAAACATAATTACAATATAAGAGTAAACAGAACTTGTAAAAAACAGAACAGGTAGTATTAAGAGTTTCTTACTGTAGAAGTAGAATGCAATAAGTTGCCAAGATATTACTACTCAAGTTGAAAATTAAGAGCAGCACAAATAATTCTACCAAATACTAGATTTTTAAGAAATTCAATGGAGGTTTTTTCTTTGTGAGAAAACTACTTATTCTCAGGAGTCACTTTAAAATGCAGTTGTTCTAGCAATTTATATTTAAAGTAGGCCCATAAAAAAGAAAAACTGGATTATGATTTTATGACTTTTTGTCTGGTGACAATTGAATGTTCTTTACCTCTTCAATTCTTTTTTGTTCTTCTCTTTCCTTCTTATCTTTTGCCTGTCTTCTTTGTCTTTCTTCTTCTGCTCTCTTCCTATTCTCCTGCGACATGAATAGCAATAATTGTTGTAAATAATCCTAACATACCTTAGTTTCACAATGGGGTAAACTACACAAGAGCTTGGAATCCGGAAGGGGGGGGGGGGTCACTTACATTGACGGAAGGTACGGGTATGTGCCGCCCTCAAGACCCCTTTTTCAAACCTCATCTTCCGCTCCCCAAGTTGCTCATTTCAAGATTATTTCAGTTCCGAAGATCGTTGTTTCAAAGAAAATGACTCAAAAGTGTGTTTTATTAAGTTTTCAACCTAATTTTGATTTTCAGCTCAAATAATCGTATTTTTATGGGAAGAAAGCAGTTCCTGAGACCTCAATTCGGAAAAAAATCAGTTCTATAGACCCTTTTTTGGTCCAAAATCAGTTCTGCAAGACCCTATGTTGGATATCGCGAACATCACATACTAAAATTTTTTTGAGTACCCCCGGGCTTGGAATGTGTACCCAAGTAAATCGATGTACATTCCAGGAGTACACGATTTTGTCTACACGATGACGCGTCAACCAGATGTGGATTCACGCTGCGTATTCAACCGTGTGTACGTGTTTCCGCTCATTCATTATACCTACGCGTCCCACGAAGTCGCCTTTAAAAGTGCACACACTTGTAGCGTATGGAGGCGCACGAACGTATCAAGTTGGACGTACAGAGATGTTCATCCAAGGAATCTACATGGATGTACATTCCAAATCCTGGTGTAGTTTGCCCATATCTCATTATCCGAGAGCACAAAATGTGTGAAGTCTTGATACTTCATATTATGGCATCAAATTGCCTGTCTGGGCAGCAACTCAATGGTAGTGGATGTGCATGGTTCAGATTTAAGTTACAGTTTATTATTCCATAAGGCAAAAAAAAAATTGTTGTGTTGCCCTCCGGGTAAAATTTTCAAATGGGTCGGTAGGTAGGCTTTTAAATTGCACATGATAGCAAGAGGAATATACTTAATTTTGATGTCCATGGACGAAAGCAAGAGTACTATTAATCCTAGAGTATGTTTCACATTAAAGATGACATCACTGCAAGAACAAGTCAAATATTTTGTTCAAACTGTTTATGTTTTCTGTTCTATGTGCACCTGTACTTCCCTATTCACAAATGTCTCATCCTCCACCTAGTACTCATTTTCGTCCTTACGGTATTTAAAAAATAAGGATTTGAAATCTGACTTTAATTCGATGGATGCTACCGCACTGAAGACAGTTTTGGTCCCTCTTCGAGCAGTGATACAAACTGCGCAACCGTCCATGTTGTTTCTCCACGGAATCAACGTTGATCAAAACAACGTGCGGTTTGGGCTAGTTTTGTTATATCCAGCGAAGTGCAAAAAGTACTGATATGTCTTTTACATGTGTACTATTGTTCAAACTTATGTTTTATTTCTTAAATAAATATATTTCATTCCGAATGTATCACTTAAATTTCGATTGAAAATCATAAATATTTAAAATTAAGTAAAAACTTGCGTTCTTACTTGCACCAAATATACGATAGATTCACATGGCATCGAATACTAGTCGCCTTTACAGAATATCATGTCCTCTCACTGACGACAGGAATCAAACGCAGCCTGTAATAGAGGCTAGCTAGTGAAATACCAGAAGAAAACCCTTCCGTGTTTGTCATTGATGGTTTGAGAAATCTTGTTGTAAGTAGGTTTATTTTTTTTTTTTACAAGAAGGAATCGGGAAGGAATTGAAAATGCACCTATCTCAAATGTTAAAATGTGTGTTTTTATTCACTCTGTATGTGTTAAAAAAAAAAGTATGACATCGTTTTGCTGTGCATAATTATTGAAAATATGGAATCTCATTAAAAAAAGACAAATTAAAAAAAAAACACCGGTCCGAATTTTCCGAGATTTACGACCGGGCGCGGAGGGCAACACAACAATTTTTCTTTTTTGGCCTAATCATCAATACCATAATATTACGAGAAAGTAACAATGATGTACATAAAGATAAGACAGTTAGAGGGCAAATGGTTAAAATGCCATTAAGGCCAGAACATTATTTGTTTGGCAAAGGGTTTAGTTAGAACCTGAGCCAAAGTGAATCTTTAGGTAAAAACATATTTTTTTTTTAGTCATATTCAATCCAAAGAGATATGCTCTCTATTAATTCATAGTTTGTCTTGCACGTTTGAGGCAGCACACCACGAAATAGTTTCCCATTGACTTACTGACCTATTGATAAAAGTACACCATCAAGGCAAAATTTTCGAGATACTGGACGCTGAAGTAATAACGCCCCCTATCACTGACAGCTGAAAATTTTGTATTACCAGAATCAGACGCAAATTAAGGAAAAGCCTTAAACTTTTACCAAGTAATCTGAAGATCAAAAATGGCATCAGAGCAACTTTAAATAAACCTAACTTTATAATTAGAACAAAATATTGACCAAACACATTGCCCTTCCATACGTTTTGAGGTCCTCATTTAGGAGAGG
>JXSR01S033349.1:643-11811 GCA_000969725.1 Ophiothrix spiculata
AAAGTAAAAGGGAAAATGAAATTTTAATTTTTTAGATAGAATCTAAATAGCAAATCTATATCATGACTTGAAGCAATATAATATTTGACAGTTTCTCTTGCGGATATCTTTCTTACAAAAGATCATTTTTTAATTACTTCATCTTATTATTTTTTACCGATTTTGTATCAATTATACTAGGGTTACGTATGCTTTACCCAATACCAAAATATAAGATTTTACTTACTTTAAAATCCTTGTCTTTTGCCCAAATGTTTCCATCGTGACCACATATAGCCGCGTGTGTCATCATCTTCGTCGCAATCAGTTGATGATCTACATAACTTTGCCAAGACATTGTGACAATTTTTTTTTATGAAATCGGAGTTTTGTTTAAAAAAAAGAAAATGATGTTTTACTCGGGCTACTTTTTGCAAATGATCTTTTTTACAACGATGGACAGTTTAAATACTGTGCATTCGATTTTATTTGTATTAAAATTATACAGCAAAGGGCAAAACAGTGACACTGTAGTGTTAACCAATCAAATCATTTTTCATGTTTTTGGTGACTGCTGTATCTCAATCCCAGGGACCACTTTTAAGTCATGTGATCTAGAATTTAATTGTTCAGTGGAATTGGGGGATACAGCTATAGCTTTATATTGAATTTTACACACATGTGAGCATATGAATCATGAATAATCAATTTTGAAACTGCATGCATGGTTCGAGGTCTATCTGATATTTTTCCCATTTTATCCATATTGTGACATTTTTATTTAAATGAAACATATGTTGTTGTTGTTTCAGAACTAGTTTTAGTATAACGCAATAGTTATCCTGGGCTATTGGTATTATTTGTAAGTAAACCCTTCTCTGGATTTTCTGTATGGTGCGTTGTATATACCCATATGTTTGTACCAGTGTACATGGTGTATGGACCTCCTCTATCCATTGATACCAAAATGAGCACCATGGAACTTCATATGACGTCGCAATGGCATCATAAATTCAACGCGCTCTCACAACTTGTAGGTAATTGAAAAATAGACCTACATAAGAATGAGCCAAAATCAATTTTTGCTTTAAAAATCGCGAAAATAATAAGGTATTTTTGCGGGAATTTGAAATCATTGATGATGCTCAACTCTATAGCAAGTTTAGAGCATATCTTATCAAATATTTATGAAATGAACAAAATAAGAATCAAGGGTTTTCACCCCTCCCTATATCATAATCTTTGACAACCCCCTTGTCCACCACCTGAATTCACTCCACATATTTCAAAAGGTGCGTTAAAAAAAGCTATACTGTAAGATCAGAAATGGTTTTGAGCAAAAACAACCCAAAACTTGGAAGGAACGTGACCATCTAAAAGCGTTTTCAAGTGCATTTTGTCAAAAACCTGCTATTATACAGAAAAGTGGATAAAAAGTATTGAGTGCTTTGTTTTCGATTTATATAATACACGTGTAAATAAATTTGGGATCCCGTATTTAATTCAACAAATGGCCATAACAAGTAAAAGTAAGCCTGGTTTGGAGGGCACTCCTGGGGGGCGGGGGGGGGGCACTCGAATTTGGAAGTGATGGGGTGTGAAGCAACTTCGGAGGCTCAGAAGAGGGGGTTTTTCGGTGACAGACTAATAAAGTAGAGAAAAAGGGGGTCTTTCGGTGAAGAGCTCTCGAAAAAGGGTGTCATTGGGTGAGGACAATAAAACTGCTTAGGGGAGTCTTTCGGTGTGGAGTGGACCTCACGGTGAGGACAATAAAACTTAGGGGACTCTTTCGGTGTGGAGTGGACCTCCGAGGGTGTGGACAATAAAATCTTAGTAGAGTCTGTCGGTGTGGAGTGGACCTCATGGGTGTGGACAATAAAATCTTAGTGGAGTCTGTGGGTGTGGAGTGGACCTCATTGCATTGAAAAAAGGGGGTTATTTAGTGAGGCGTGGAGTGGACCTCATTGCATTGAAAAAAGGGGGTTATTTAGTGAGGCGCTCAAATTAAAAGACTAGCCTAGATTCCACTTCGATTTAAAAACTTATGGAAATGCTCTAAGTAAAGCTTTAAAAGTGTAGTAAAATCCAAAAAGTAAAAAAATTTACACATAAATGGCTCAAATTAAGAGAGAATTAATTTGCAATATATCATTCTGTGATGGTGGTGTGACTATCCTGTTTCCAAATCCGAAATTTGTAACTCGGATGGATCCAGTACTGGATGGATCAGACAAAAGATCAAACAAAGCTCCTTGAGATAATTTTATACATAGGCCTATTAGAAGGGAAACAATTTCATCAACATTAATTTGTTTACCCATCACAGGTGCAGAAACAAGATGTTTTTAAGATTCTAAATCTTGGCATCGACATTCATTCGCATTAAAATATTGGGCCAATCTTAATTTGGCTTTCTATGGCATCATTGGTATTGCCTTGCCGCCTTGGTGACCAAAAGTAATAATGGCCCAAAATCGATCGGGCTTGCATTGGCCTTGGCCCAATATTGGACCGATGAGCCGGGCGATGAGCACATGATAGGCTGATCATATTATATAAATATTGACTGCTTTGAGGGGCATGGTTTAAATTATTTTCCCGAGGTGATCTCAAAACCATGAATATGCCCGAAGCGAAGCTGAGGGCATATTCATGGTTTTGAGATCACCGAGGGGGAATAATTTTAACCATGCCCCGAACAAAAAGCAGTCAATATTCGTTTTATATACCGAATATAGATTTTCGTCACCTGGTTGGTTAAAAGAACCGATAATGATTTACGATATTTCTCCGACTTTTCAATGCTGACCGCGCCGTATTTTGCGCAAAATGTATTGAGCGGGCCTAGTGAAAAATATGCCCCGGGCCTAGTAAAATCCATGCCCTCACTTTTAGCCAATCAGAGGACAAGAATCTATATATGAGGTATATAAAACTATATATGAAACGCTGTAGGAGCTTGTAGGCCTATTTGATTTGCCCTTAATTCAATCAATCAGAAAAAGCCTGAAAAAAGACTGATGCGAAAGCACATATAAAACAGTAAAAAGACCTAGAGACAACAACTTGCCCAATTCAAAGTTTGCTGGATTCTTGAAATGTGATAGACACATAAACCTTTCATCATATTCAATAATACTATACCGCTATCTACTCAATAATACTGCTATCTACTGAAGATAGCTAGCTCTTTACACGCGTCGGCTGCTAAAAATCTCATTTTATTTGCAGGCTTCCTTTGACTTTCAATATCAGCTTACATCAAAGTCTTGAAATATTTCAACGGAGCCGTCGATGTACATAGTACACCGGTATGTCATCAATTCATTTCCGGGTTCTCTCGATCTTTTCATCACTGCCGCTGTGACTGCTCCCACCCATCCTCCGGCTGATTTTCCAATATTTTACTCATATTTAAGTTAATAATTTATCAAATCAAGTAAAATTCTTCAAAATGTCGTGGCAAGAGTACGTAGATAACAATTTAGTCGGCACTGGATCGGTAACAAGTGCGGCGATCATCGGGCTTGACGGAAACACATGGGCTCACAGTGCCAATTTTCAAGTAAGCTTACAGCATGTGTGGTGGTGCATTAATGTGTGTAATGGTGTATTATTAATGAGGATGTTTAGAGATCGCTTTTAATCATGGTAATGACTTCATTTTCAATGAATCATAGTCTGAAAGCATTTAGACTATTATAGCCATGTGGTATTAGTACTATTAGTATTACCACTAACTAACATGAAATAAATGGCAGTTTTAACCTCAAGATTACAAAGCTGATAGAATGGAACAAGCAGTTCAACAAATTTTAAATTGTGTAATCTTTGAGTTAAATTTGTTTTGTAATATTATCAACTAGAATTGTATGAAACAATGAATACATTAAAATTATCCTAATAATTTAACTGGTATTTGTATTTATGGAAATAAGGTTAGTGGCAGGAGTGGGATACTTTGTTTATAATTTCATGATTAAAGCAATGCTATAAAGTGTTGAAAATAAAACGCCCCCTGTCAGTCATGACTTATTTTTTTAGCTTATGGGTAGTCCCAACTGTGAGAAGGGGACGTAGGCACTAGCTTATGGGTTTGTTTTAGGTACTAATACCCTCCAAATGATTTGGCTTAAATATGCTTGTAACTTTTTCTGTTATGGCCATTTGTTGAATTAAATTTGGGATCCCCAAATTAATTCCACATGTATTAGTATAGGAAAGCATGCATGTGCTTTTTATCCATATTTCGGTAGCGAAACATTTTTTTTGACAAAATACATTTGAAATCACTTTTAGATAGTCACATTCCTGTATAGTATAAAACTATTTTTGGTCAAAATCTTATAGTATTGCTTTAATTGCCACAGGTTCTGTCAAAAGATGTCAAAAATCATTTTCAACATTTATTCTAACTTTATTGGTATCACATGCCCTTTTTGTCAAGTTTTAAATAATTTCACCTAATAATTTGTTAAATTTTGTAATGCATGCAAAATCTATGACACTTTAGGTTAAAATGTTTGATTTTTTTGAGGGACAAAATGGAGGGGGTTTTTTCCTTGGGGTGGGGGAAGGGAGGTAAATGCTCATCTTCCCCCTTCTCTTAGTGCAGGCACCATTAAAATTAATTTAAAATACCTTTTACATAGGCCTATGTGACCATCCACTGCAAACCCTCAGTAAACTCTGCCCCTTGAAAATATTGCAGATTTAAAAAGAAATGACGTTTGAGCTTTGACGCCGGTTTGACTGCCAAAAATTTAAATTTTATGCCTCAAATATTGAATGGGCCATGGCATATGATTCTAGGTTGAATTTTTGTATAGAATTCAAATATTTTTCTAATTAACCCCCCCCCCCCCCCCCCCACATTGACTAAAACAGGGTCAAAGATTCCCGAAAATGTAGTAAAAATTGAAAAATTTATATTGAAAAAAAATTTATAAAGCAGGTTTAAAAAAAAATAAATACCATACCCTTATGGGGCATAATGATGAGCAAAAAGCCATTAGTTTTGTAGGCCTATAGGACTTAAAAAAAACTGAAATTTTGTTGACAAACGCCTAGCCTTTTTCACATGTCAAAAAAAATTTAAGGGTAGGGGTAACTTTTTCTGAATGTTCTTCACAAGTTTGGAAATAAACGGCAAGACGGCAAGCTCATTGCCGGGAAATTATGTCATCTCGCGGGAAATCCCAAGCATGAAAGAAAAAAAAAACGGAGGGGAAAAAACGGAAAGGAAAAAAAATGGAGAAAGAGAGAGGGAAAAATCAAGGAAGCCTTGATTAAAAGCTTAATTTTTTTTTAGCTATGTTGATTAAACAGAAGAGCGGTAGAGTCCCTTCTGGTCAAAACATCGATAATAGCTTACCATCTCAAGTATCAAAGTTTGTTATTATGCTGCCGCGCAGTCATGTTTCATCATGATCAGAGCTGAGCAGATTTTCCCACGTGGTCCAATTTACAACATCATGTGGGCTCTGGTTTCCATAATATAACAGATACGGCTTTGGAAATTTGGAACCATCACAGTAACGGGAACCAAGAAGTGGGTAGCACAACCTTGGGTGCATAACACTAAAATTTTGTTAACACAACATTTTGTAAACATCACGAGAGATCGAGAGATACATGTACAAAATACGTACATTGATGGGGAATTTAATCATGAAATCGACAACAATCAATCGCGCGTGTGCAGCTAAAGGGATATTTGATATCAGGTTTGTTTTGAGCACAGTTTTGAGTAAGTAATCTGATAATCTAGTCATCATATATTGTTTAGTATGCAGTTAAATATAGGCTGATTTGGGCACAAGCTATGATCATTTTAAGCTTTAAAAGGTGGTCAAAATGTGTACCAAATGGCTTCACTTCTATCCCAATTTTTCAAAAAGCTCTAACTTCTGAGGGGGGCACATCCCCCCTCACACTCCCCCTTGACGCCGCAAGCGGCGTGGTGGCTGCTTCGCAGCCATTCTCGTGGGAAAAAATTAGTTCCTTGCCGGGAAAAAAATATTTATTCCAGCCTTGGTTCTTCACCTTTAACATTGCAGAGTTAGTTCACAATGGTTATGAGTTGAAAGCCAACTAATTTTCACACAAAATGAAGGGTTATTGACCCCAGGAGGACTTTTCCATTCAGATTTTACGACAAATTTTGTGAAAAAGGGTCATTGATTAGAACAGGCGACTTTTGAATGTTGATTTTGAGTGAATAGTATAGGCATACCTTGCGATAAATTTAACTAAAAATGTTTTATTTGAAATATTTAATCATTCTTTGTACATATACTTTTGATGACCAAAAGGCTGTTTTCCATCTCATGCTAGACTTATCGGCGGCTTTCGATACCATCGACCATGGTATCTTGTTAGATCATTTCACTTGTGACTTTGGCATTACTCATAAATGTCCTGAACTGGTACAAAAGCTATTTGAGTGGCAGAACATGTAGAGGCAACATCAATGGTGCTTTCTCGGCTGATAGTGATTTGTTATATTGGATTCCCCAAGGGTACGTTGTTGGTCAGCAGGCATTTTCGTAGTACACCTGCTCTGTTGGTAAGATTATTGAGTACCATGATCTCAAGTAGGCCTATCACATCTATGGAGATGAAGTTTGGATCTATGAAATGTTTGATCCGAACTGCATACTTGCCAACTGTCCCACTTTTGGAGGGACAGTCCCTCTTTTGACCCAAACTAAACAATGTAATATGCTGTAATTTTAACAGGTGTCCCTCTTTTTGCAAATATCCTTACATAGTAATGTATAGGAAATCAGAAATGTCCCTCTTTTTAAGAATTTTTCTCTCATTTGTCCCTCTTTCTGAAATTAGAATGTTGGCAAGTATGGAACTGTGATGGTGATGCCACCTGCTGCACTCTCTTCTGACTCAGCCATTCAGTGTTGCCAAAAAATTTCAGCCAAAGTAGCGGTAAAAATCGCCCAAAATAGACAAAAAGTAGCCCAACATTTCAATTCATAAAACTTGCATCATTTTATTGTGACCATTTATTCTACATCCCGGAAATAGCTCATAAGAGGTCCTCAAGTGCCATAAAATTCCCAGTTACCGATGAATATCCCATTTTAATACTGTCGTAAAACCGTCGTTACACTCGAGTGCCCACTAAATTAGGGGATTGTCTTCATTAATTGAGAGAAATTCATTGATAATCCTATTGCAATAGCCTTTCAAGTGACTATTTTGAGAAAGTCGCCCGATTTTCGGCCATAAAATAAAAAGTAGCCCAAAAGTAGCGAAGTAGCGGTAGCACTTTGCTTGTCGCGGCGCTCAAGTCAAAAGTAGCCCAATTAGGCTACTAAATCGCGGCCTTGGCAACACTGCAGCCAATGTGTTAATGTCCTGCAATCCTGAATGCTTACGAACAGGCTGTAACCAAACCAGACCAAAACGGAGTTCTTTGTTGCCTCATCTCCACATCATTATCAGTCGTTAAAGCATCTTACTCTCCCACTCAGTGACAAAGAAATTGTTTCTTCCCCCGTCGTCCTTAACCTTGGCGTTATTTTTGATTATTCTATGACCATGGCTAATCACATCACTACCTTGTCCCGTTCTGTTAACTGGCAGTTGTGTAACTTGTATCGCATTTGAAAAATTTTGGATTCAAAAACATTACAGAATATTGTTTGCACTCTTATTTTATACAAGTTAAACTACTGCAACTCCCTTTTGTTTGGCATTGATAAAAGACAGGTCAAACGCCTCCAGGTCCTATAGAACAGGTGTGCTCGTCTTATTTTCAGACAACCTAGACGCACACACGCCACTCCACTTCTCCGATCCCTCCACTGCCTGCCCATACCTGAGAGGATTCAATTTAAGGTGCTGTACCTTTCTTTCAAAGTTTTCCACCGTAAATGTGGAGCCCCCTAGCTTTTTCAAAATAAAAGCATTTTAAAACCCACATTTACATCATTTTCCTGATGTTTTTAACTCTAAAATAGTGTTTTTATATTTTTTAAAATTCAAAGAAGTTTTTACAAAAGAAAAACATTTTAAAACCATGGGTTTAGGAACGGAATTGATACCCTTTAAAACCATGGTAGAACTCGAGGTACAATAAGGTATAAAAGAAACATTCCCATAGCCATAGTTATAAGAAAAAAAGTAGTCCGTAATCATGAGCTTTATTAGGGTTAGGGTAGGGTTGGGCCGTTGGGGTATGTTTAGGGTCAGGGTTAGGGACGGGCCATGATTAGTGAGTAAGGGTCGGGTCCCCAGTTAGTGAGTTGGGGTCGGGTCCCCATTTAGTGAGTTAGGGTTGGGTCCCCAGTTAGCGAGTTAGAGTCGGATGCACGGCAGTGATTGGCTAAATACGAAAATGTCATCCATCTCGCTAGCAGATACTACCGCTGGCGTGGGCGTGGTGCTCCTTCTCAAAGTATTAAAAATGTTAGTAGGGTATTGTTTCCGTTCCTAAACCTCGTTCTACTTGTTATTTTTTAATTTAGAATATTGTTTGTCATTTTAGATTGATACGGCAGAAGGAGGCTCACTAGTTTCGCATTTTAAAGATGATGCAGCCAAAGCAAAAGCCAGCGGAATCTTAGTCAACAAAACCAAATATATGTTTATAAAGCAAGATGAATACGAAGGTGATAGATACAGGCTTCTTATAGGCAAGAAAGCAGCTACTGGTGTTTCTGTGTATAAAACGGAAAAAGGTGAGGAAGTTCCCAGTGCGTCGACTCTTTGTACTTCCAGGTACCCATACTCATTCGTAGGAATGTAAAAGGACCCCCTTTTTGCATTTTCATATGAAACATAACCCCTTTTTCATGCAATCTCACAATTTTGTTTGTTTGTTTTTATTGGGAGGGGGGGGGTTAAAAATACCCCTTACAGTGCAATCATTTACCTTTGAGTGTGTTCCCAGCTAGCCCAGCAGGGAAAATTATTTTACTTTTTTCCAGTCAGGGAAAAGTCAGGAAATTTGATAAAAAATGCCTCAAAAATCAGGGAATTTTGATTGGACCAAAAATCAAAAGTAGTCAGTCAGACTCATTTTCCCCGTTGTGTCAGGTCTCTGTACTTTAGGTTCATATGTGTGGTTGTAAGACTTAAAAGAGTAACCTGTTTTTGTGTTTCAGGGACAATCAGGGAATTTTGTTTTTGTAAAGTGCCTTTATAAATGAAAACATGAAATATTTATCCACTGCATGTTGTACTGAATCCCTACTAGTTTCTCTTGCACATAGATGGTTAATATTCACGCAACCCAAGGGTTAAAATCTCAGTATGCTCAGTTCTAGTTGCTAGGTCTGGTACTGTGTCAGTATTTAGCCAGGGCTGTGAAACTCCTAAAATGTGTACCCGCCACGAATAGGTCACGTACAGAAAGAACTGATCTATTACTCGAATTTGTATGCTCGCCATTCAACCCGTACAAATCAAACGCAATACTAGTGTAAGTGCAACGCAACGACTGTAAAAGAGATATCACTTTGTGAAATGTCGTAAACAACTTCGGATTAACGCGCAGATAACAATAGGGATTACCCTAGTATGTGCATAATGAGGGTTATTATGTGACGTAGTATGGTACATCATTTACATTTAAAGTGGATTTGCTACAACAATCAGCTGATTATTGTAGCAAATAACCTCACCAGGGTTGGCGCACTTTTCAGCCAGTGAAATTCATCTCCCATTTATCTAGACTCTGTCTCTGATTTAACGGTTTAGCTAGGTCATGGGACTTTAGCATAGATATAGAGGGGGAGATACCAGGCTTTGTATACCGGCCCGTGTAATAGCGTCGTCAGCCATGAAGCTCAAATTTGGGGTATTCGGGTCCAACTCGGTTCGCGGCAAAATCAACTCCGAGTGCCGAGACTTAGTTACGCGTAGAGACAACCTGCGCAAATAATACTTTACGCAATTGATACGCCAACCTGCACGCAAAGCGTGTGTGCGTGCTTCAATATTCGCGCATTATGACAAGGTGCGATGCATCATCGGGAAGCTATCGGCAAATACCCGAATACCCCCAATTTTGTCTCCATGCCGGAATAAGAATGGCGGATTGCCTTGTATCTCCCCTTTAAATCTATGGACTTTAGTCATCTCATTACCCTTTTCGAAATTTACAAATTTGATTAAGGAAAAAACTACCCCTTATTGCATACTCGGGGAGGAAATTATGACAAACTAAATGGTTAATTAGGGTAAAAAAGAAACAAGTTTAGTTCATGTAGCAGGTCATAAACATAAATGTGAAATGCAGATTTTATCTTTTTTTTTTTTAACGTTTATGTAATGTTGATGAGGTGCAAAAGTTCATGTTATTCACAACAAAACATCTAATTCAATGCAATACCATATGTGACCGTCCAGCTCAAAACAGCAGTAAATGCCAGCTCTTGTCATTTTCACTTTTTTACTTATTTGCAAAGAACATGATTTAAGGATTAAAATGACACCATAATGAACTTCACACGATTTCCAGAGGTCAATTTATGGTCCGTTAAAGGTTGTCAGGGAGTAAAACGTATAACTGAGATAAATGCTTTCAAAGATTAGTCAGCCGTATATTTTCTGTTGATCGTCTTAAGAATATGCCAATTTATTTCACCTTTCCTATCATTTTCTTGAAATGAAACTTTGCTGGTATTTTGTAGTAAGCACTAGGATTGTGAATCTGTCAAAAATCAATTTTGGCAAATTATGACCTTGGCATGTATGTTCACCGGTAGCGCAAAATAAAGTTTCTGGCATTTACTGCTCATACGGGCTGGAAGGTCACATATAGTATTAAAATGAAGGGCATCCTTCCAGTGCCACCCATGATTTTTTTTTGCTAATTGGGTTTGATTTGGATATATACCCTCCAAATGATTTGCTTACTTTTTCTGTTATGGCCATTTGTTGAAATAAATCTGGGATCCCGAATTTAATTCCATGTGTTTATATTAGTATAGGAAAGCAGTGGCAACACAAATATTTGACAAAATACACTTTCGGATAGTCACATTCCTTTGTTTTAGGCTGTTTTAACTATATGGGTGATTTCAAAGTAACGTTTGTGACCGAAAAATTGGAAAATTTCACTTTTAAATGGCCACAGAACCTAGCATAAACATTATATCAACGCGGTTGTTGTTGATAATGGTGCTCACTGGTGGGATCAAGATATGCAGGTGTTTAAAGAT
>JXSR01S033353.1:748-11077 GCA_000969725.1 Ophiothrix spiculata
ATGTTTGATATCATGACAGGGCATTTTTGATTATGAAAATGTGATATCACCTTCTCGTTATGTCATTGAGGGGGTATGCTACTTTCCTGATGTCAGTATATTATGGATCTGGTCAGATATTTTACACACCATTGCTTGAATGGAGAGCAGTAAATCATATGTTTATAACATATGACTTAGAATTATGATTCAGTATCCACAGTAAAAGCTTATTGGAGCAATTAAGCAACGTATATTTGTTAGAGGGTGTGTAAGATGCATTTATAGTTGATTTAGTTGACATAATTTTAACTATCACAGGTAAATTGAGGATATTGATCAGAGATATTATGTTCCATTTGAGGATATTTTGTTAATTTGTATCCCAAGGACACATTCTTGAAATTAAATGTAAAGGTAAACATTTCTGAGTGGATTGTGACCATTCATGGCTACAGTGTATGAATTTTGATTACTGTTCAGATTTTCCTAAAATTGAATTACCTACATATGTTAAAAAAAGCTTATTGGAGCAATTAAGCAACGTATATTTGTTAGAGGGTGTGTAAGATGCATTTATAGTTGATTTAGTTGACATAATTTTAACACAGGTAAATTGAGGATATTGATCAGAGATATTATGTTCCATTTGAGGATTATTTTGTTAATTTGTATCCCAAGGACACATTCTTGAAATTAAATGTAAAGGTAAACATTTCTGAGTGGATTGTGACCATTCATGGCTACAGTGTATGAATTTTGATTACTGTTCAGATTTTCCTAAAATTGAATTACCTACATATGTTGCATAAATATTGGACAGTCACACCCTGGTCACATAACCACCGGTCGCCGACCGGTGCCTGGTAATCTGAAGGACGCCGCAACGCCGGTATGACATCAGTATGACACCGGTGAATGCTTGCGAGCTCTTGCGATGACCGGTCGTTCGCTGGTCGTTATTAGACTATAACTGAAGACATCGTATACAAGCCGCAAGGTTTTAACTTGGAAATAAATTCTTGCGGCATGCTTCTGGTGTCTCTGCGGCTTACGAACACCGTCCGGACACCAGTCGGTGTCCGCTGAATTCTACCCAGTATGACACCATAAACACATCGTAACCTCGCCGCAAGGTTATGTGACCATGGTATCTGTTGATGACATTTAAATGTATTGCATGCATTTGTTTTAAAAATATGCAATGCTACACATCGAAAGGTACATCTTTGGTCCAAAAGTCAAAATTGAGTTATTGGCATCGGTGGGCATCTTTTTCATTATTCCCATTAATGTGGCACCAAATTTGTGTCAATCCAAGCTTAAATTTTGATTCAAAAGTTAGAACCAAAAACAAGGATCATACTATAGCAAACACAAGTTCTGAGTAAAACGTTATTTAAAATTCAGGAAGCCTAAACAGTGATGTTGGATTATCGAAATCATAACTTCAAAACTCCATAGAAGCTGGCATTTTTGACGTCAGATACATTTATATTATACATTTTTAAAAATTTAGCAGATAAGCTTTCATATGTCAAAATACAGAAGAAATGCTAATTCCAAGTTTGAGCTAGAAGTGGTGGAAAATAGAAGTGTGTTGTGCTTTGCTGACTGTTTGACGGATATTTTTGAGCAAGTAATGAATCTGACTTGGTCATACAATCTTGAAATTTTCATTTATTTTTTTAACTCGTTTTTATACTAAATGAACTGATTTGTTGAAAATATACACTTTAAGGAATCTAAATTTTACTAGATTTTCCGACGTTTTCCAGTTATGTTCAACTGCATCTCAAAATTGAATTTGCCCCAATATTGTACCTTTCGATGTGTAGTCAACACATATGCAGGCACTGGTTTTAAAGGCAAATGATTATAGAATTTTGATTTTACACATATATCATAGTACTCTGCATGGCTAACAGTACTTTATTGGAGAATTTTGTTTTTATATTTGTTCATGCAAATTTGAATTACAGTATCTGCATTTTAATTGTTTATGTTAATGAATATTTTTAAGGTTGACATAGTAATTAAGATTTTGTTTTTCCCTGCGCATAGCGATGAGTATCTATAGGCCAAACAATAATTTCTTGGACAATTTAAACAAATATGCAGGGTGGGCTTTCATTTACAAACAATGGGCCCTGCACTCTGAATTTATGTTTACATTGTCCAATAAATATTTGGTTGGCCTATTCATAATTCTTGTTTATAAAAACACCCTAAATGCTTGCAAAAGCTTTACGTAAATTAATTCAGCTTTTGTATCGGTGTCTTTCCCTTGGGACCACTTATGTGTTTTCACATGTTTTCATAGAACTGCAAGCATGGCATGGCGGATCACATCTTTAACGTGGCTATTTACTGGCCCAATTCAAAATGCATCGCCTTCTGCAAGCATGGCATGGCGGATCACATCTTAAACGTGGTAACTTGAATGCAAAATTTGGTTCCCTAAATCTGCTTATTTCAACTGTTCCCTAAATCTACTGCTTTCATCAAGACAATCATAAATCGGTAAAATTGAAGTAAGAGGCCAATTTACATTTGAAACTGTAACCATGAGATAATTTCAATAAATGAAGGCGTTGTGGACTTTCTTGGGGTGGGTCTAAAACTTCATGAACACCACAAGAAGTAATCACTAAAAATGCCCTTTACATGACATGAAGTGCAATAATCACACTGTTCTGGCCGATTTTGTATCATTTCATATGTGCATGACCGTGTCAACTCTGATGTTGTATGGAAATCATTTTCAGCTTATTTTTGCTCACAGATGACAACAGGGAAGCATTGACTGGTTCCTGTTTACAGCACTTCAGCATCTGTTCTCTAAATCGTGGGTTGAGCACCACATGTAAGGCTGTATCTGTGTAATGAAATCCCAAGCTTGAGGTCAAAAGATTTCAAACCTCATAGTTCTTCCAAGATGAATGATCTAATTTAATTTAATCATTCATCTGGAAAGAAGTCATGATCAGGTCAAGGTTGCACTTTCAAGATCATTTATCTGGAAAGAGCTCTTAGGGTCAAAACATAGTCGGCCTTCAAATAAAATTTTCACTACCAAATATTTGGTCGTGACGTCAAAATGACGATTTACCTCTAATAAAAAAAAACTTCAACACCAAGTTGAGACCAAATAAAACTTTTCGCTTGCACACATGTGTTGAATTGCCATATACATTTCCTCAAATGTTTGTTACTGGATTATACTTTAAATTTGATCGCAAATATTTTGGTAACGTCACAACCAAATGTTTGGTAACAAAAATTTTGTTTGAAGGCCGATTATGTTTTGACCCTTAGTTTACAAATCAAAAAATACAGGAAACTTTGTCCTATGTAAAGGAATAGGAAAGATTTCTTTTCCAGGAAATTTTTCGACGTTTTAGGAAATTTTGACTTGCATCCCTTCAAATGGTATAAACAATATTGCTATTTTACTCATTAAAGCTAGAGTGAAGCAGATAGATATTTATTTTTTTCTACCCGTGCATAAAAACGATATTGAATCATGTCTTTTTAAGGAAAAACCATCATGGGTTATATTTGTAAACCCTTCCAGTAATTTGTAGACAAAAAAAAAACAGCTTTATACATCCTTTGAAAATGTTGATGTTCAAAATGTTGAAACTGTGATCATGACTGGTATATTTAGATAAATTAAGAGCTGATCTTCCAGTTCAAAATTATGTTCAGGTATATTGCAATAAATATATGATACAAACCATGTAGAATCTTGTTTTTTATTGATTGTATTCAATGAATATGGACTTTACATGTTGTGACAGAGTGGTAATGTCTTGTGTTGCAGCATTTTACATATGGTCTGTCTGTTTGTATAGAGAATTCAAACGAGTGTCAGTTCCCAAAAGTCAAGTTCTCTGGCGGCCAACCTCATCCCTGCATTTTATTTTTTGTCAAACTACCATTAATTTGATTATTTGTGTGATATTCTTCAGAATTATTGGTTGCGAATACTTACATAACAGCTTACACAAAAGTGGTCATAATGTGAGTATACACACATAGATCATAACATGCAAATTCAACCAAGAACAGTCATGACCCAGTTGTGCTTTGTTATCATGGCTTCCATTCAAAAAATCAACCAGGAAATTTTGACTTCAAGTTGCCGAACTTGAACAGACTATTCCTATATGTAATGACTCACACCAAGATGGACTTTGCAACAGAACACTTTTCAAGAAACAGGTGAAAATAGGCAGCAAAAAATATAGAAAATAATAAGAATTTCTGTTGTAAAATGTGATAGCCTTGATCAATTTCAACAAGTAAAGTGTCATTTTAAAGCTTAGAAAATGCTGCAACAGATGAAATAAAAAAAAATCAAAATTGAATTCATCTGCAAAGTCCCCCCTTTGGGGTGAGCCATCACATATAATTGCGTATTTTTGCCGCTGAGGGATATCAGCATTCATTAAGAGGCCAAGTAGCATTGTGGCTGACACACAGATACATACAGAATCTGTCACAATGCACCATGTGATGCTGAACTTGGCCTAGTTATGAGAGCCGATATCGATTAGCGCCAAAAAATAGTCCAATTAGGCCAAGTAAAAAAAAAAACTAGTTTCTCGTCCGAACTTTTTGAAAAAAGGAGGATGAGGGCAGGTTTTTTTTTTTCTTTTTTTTTTCAAAAATGGCCGATCCAAGATGGCGGACGGTCTTTTCCAAAAGGCAGCCAACCGTTCCCAAAATTTGAATGACTTTCTTCCGACATAGCAGATAATGTTTTTGCTTCCAAAAGGCTATTCACATTTTCAAAAATTATTGATGATAGGTCTAGGATTCATTGCAAAATTGTTAGTTGTATCCAAATTTTAATTTTCAAAATTGTTGATAGCTCAGTGGTCTTCAAAAATCAATGAAAAAATTGTTTCAAAAGAGTGCCAGAATTTTATTTCAACTTGCTTCCAAATCGGATTTCATTAAAAAAAAAATCAAAATTTTGAAAAAAAAAATGAAAATTTTGAAAAAAAAAAAAAAATGAAAATTTTGAAAAAAAAAAAAAAAAAAAAAAATGCGGCCGTCAAAACGCATGCGCGCGAGGACGAGAAACTAGTATATTTTTTACTTGGCCTTATAGGAGTAGTCTATATGAGACCGTTAACTCCAAACCAGCCGTAAATGCAGCCTCTTGTCATATTTGCAAAGACCATGTTATATATGGACTAAAATGTCACCTCAATAAAACTTCACCAGATTTCCAGAAAGATATGGCCTGTTAAAGATTGTCAGGGAGTAAAATGTATAACTGAGATAAAAGTGTAAGCCCTATATTTTCTGTTGATTGTCCTCACAATATACAGATATATTTTTCATGTATGTGATGACTCACTCACTTTTCGAGAAACTGATGAAAATAGGCAGCAAAAAAAGAAAATAATCAGAATTTCCAGCAGATTTTCTGTTGTAAAATTTGATCACCTTGATCAATTTCAACAAGTTGTCATTTTAAAGCTTAGAAAATGCTGCAACAGGTTGGAAATGATAAAATTAAAATGGTTATCATCTTCAAAGTCCCCCCTTTCGGGGTGAGCCATCACATATTTCCTACCATTATCTTGAAATGAACCTTTGCTGGAGTTTTGAAGTAAGCACAAGGATTTTCAATCTATCAAAAATCAATTTCGGCAAATTACGTCTTTGACATGTATTTTCACCTGTAGCGCAAAATGAAATTTGATGCATTTACGGCTCATTTGAGATGGACGGTCACATATAGTAGACAACAAGATGGTTATCAATTCATTTTTTTCCACCAGCATGCAGTTTGCAACTGAAATCACAAACTAATCCAATACACACATAATATATAAAATGAATTTTTATTATCAGTCCGTCACTTTATAGAAGGCCACATATGATTTTAACAAATCAATACTCTATCATACAAATCGTACTCTTATTACTATTGCAACTTGCTTTGAAATTACAGACAGTATACACATTTGAACGGATGGGTCTGAATAGCATACTCAAATTCTACTATTGAAGGTATTATCGTGATATACACCAGAAGCAAATTCTATAACTTAAAAACATACTCATTTAAATCCTGTGTAATTCAACACACTCTACAAATCGACTATAAATAAAGTAAGTTGTACAGCAGTACAGTAGGTTTATGTTCAATAATTTTAAAAACGATGAGTTCAGCATTACAGCTTTTTCTAGTGCATTTGTCTTTGACAAAAGAGTAGCAGCATAAAACACAAACTCTACATCAGTTTCGTCAAATGAGCAACCTTCTCGTCCAAGACAAGCACACTATTATACTTGGGTAGTTACACATACAATTTCATATTGTTATCACCTTTTTGTAAAATCACCCAAAAAAGTAACGCAGCATGTTCAAATGTGTTGATTATTCAAGATAAATTACGTGCAAAAATAACTTTGTTTACAAAGAAAGGGATGGATTATTTTTATTTTGACACACACAAAATTCATTCAATATAAATAGACAATACAAAAAATCGAAAGAAATTGTAAAAAAATATAACTGGGTGATTCTAAAGTAATGTTTGTGACCGGAAAATAGGAAAATTTCACTTTTAAACATGTTAAATGGCCACAGAACCTAGCATAAACATTATATCAACGAGTTTGTTGTTGATAATGGTGCTCACTGGTGGGTTGCAGGTGTTTAAAGATTAAAATAATTTCCAAAATACTGAATAAAATTCATGTAATGTTCGGTAACGTTTGTGACCTCGCACGGAAAGGTTTTTTTGCTCCAAATGACTTCAAAGTAAAATTTCTCTGACATGTAAGCAAATTTTTTATTGCGCTTTTCACAGATGATTGGTAACATATTTACAAATAGTTCATAAAAGTGGTAGGAGATTCTATCATCAGGATTTCTTTAAATGCAACGTTTTGTTTGGTAACGTCTGGTAACGTTTGTGACATTTTGGTGTAACTTTTTGGTAACGTTTGTAACATTTTTGAATGGAAACATGTGCTCATTCATGCACGGGTAGAAAAAAATCAAAATTTCTTATAAGAAAATACTTTTCACATACCAAGTAACAAACGTATGACTGAAAAACATGTGCTCATTCATGCACGGGTAGAAAAAAATCAGAACTTCTGATTAGAAAATACTTGTCACATTCCGAGTAACAAAATATGGTCATATGGTCGAATAAAAAAGCTGATTTTTTGCTTGAAATCAAAAAAGGTTTGGTTTTTACTGCACTGGAATGAGCCAACTTGTATTTTAAAGGGTACTTGATGGTAACTTGAATTTAGAGTGGACTTCAAACAGCTCATCTCTCATGTGGCGAATAACAAACTGAATTTCAATGTTTGATAAGAAACTTTTTGTTTCAAAATTGAAAGTTGTAAAATGAAGAATTGTAAGATGTTGATGTCTGAGAAGCCCATGATTTTGGTCCATAGAGGAGAATTCAAAATGTATCACAATGTCTGTCTACTGATTGAATTCAGCCTTTATACACACTACTCATAACTACTCATGGTGCGCTTTATCACTCGACAGACCAAAACACCTGAGCATATCATACGGCATATTTCAATGAAGCCAATTTTTACTCTGAATGCACAAAAGAAAATAACTTCTCCCTGTGTTGGCAAGCAATGACATGACTGAAATGCTTGTTTTGTGCTCGTATTGATATTGTGCCTGATACTTTACAGTAAAAAAAGTCATACTAATTCCTTTTCTAACACAATAAGGCTTCGTATAGTCAGTTTCCAAAGCCATGAAATAAGGATTCAATTAAATCACATGGATTCATATTCAATGTTTGTAAGCCACATGTCGGATAATCAAATCACCGGTAAATGTGAAATCAAACGTACAACTTTTGATTTTTTTAAATTTCTCTGTTATTGTATGTTGCCTTTAACATTGGTGGAATTTGGACATGTGTGGTGTCAGAATGAAAAGAAATCATCCCTCTTTCTTTTAAAGTTTTTTGTGTGTACACATGTAAATGTAAGATGGTATTAACATTGTTTGGCAAGTTTACTGAACAATGCTAAAGGGAAACATGTGCACTCGCCCACAACAGGAACTGTGTTAATTAATGCCTTGTTTTACACAAACAAACCCATTAATAGTTGAGATTATTACATGGAAAAAACAGTTGATTAAATATGGTATTCTTTTTTCTCACCCCGGGGGGGGGGGGCACTCACATATGTGGACAGGATATATATGTCCGGCGGTCAAGACCCCCGTTTTCAGGCCGCCAGGCCGCTCACTAGATCTCCATTTTTAGCGTGATTCAGTTCTTTTGACCCCGTTTTTTAGAAAAACTGCAAAATTTTAGCTCTAACTGCATAAATTGCTCCGGAAACGTGAACATTTCAGTTAGGAGGCTATTTTTGGCCAAAATTTCAGTTCACTAGACCCCCAAAAATTGGTTTCAAAGGTCCATTTTTTACAGAAAATCAGTTCACCTGCCCCCAATTTCGGCGCTTCGCGCCGGACATACCTACCACTTTCAAAGTTGAGTGCCCCCCCCCGGGTTTCTCACGTGCATAAATTATATTATGGTGGGTAAAATATTGTGATGCTAGTTCAGTTAGCTTCTATAAAAGAAGAGGAATATAAAAGAAAAGGAATTATATGTAAGCCTACTTCTCAATTACAGAATTTATTGTAATTTATGCGACTCCTGGAAAAAAAATCTGAAGACAAGGCTCTGGAACCATGACACTGGAATTGTAAACCTGAAGAGGACTGACGCGATGAATGCTCAGATTTCGGTTGGGTATGGATGTTCGGCCGGAGTTTTCGACTACCACCCATTTGTAAACCTAAGGAAGCGAAAAAATACTACCTATTTGTACACACATTTACTTTAACAACTGTCATCTACACGGTTCAAAAGATTTTTACAAAGTTAACTGCTCTCAAAAAAGCCAAATTTGACAACCTATAAGTAAACCAAAGGAAAGACTGGGTCAAAAAATGGTCATTTTTGAAAATTGCATAAAACGTTTGTCAAATTTTGAGGGGCCTTTGGTGAACCTGGGAGGTAAAAAAAGGAACCGTTCTTGACTGCACGTCCATATACCAACCTTTCCACTAAGTACCCCCAGGCTTATACCAGTGATTAACTTGGCCATCTAGAATATAATCTGAACACAGCGTCATAAACATCATCTATTGCTAATCAAATTCATATTGGTTAATTTTGCATATGCTGCTTTTCAAATGTGATTATTGCATAGGGTAAATATTTTCAACTAAACATTCTGAATAATCTGATCAATGGTGGACAAAGGCTATATGTGACCAGTCATATGCAAAAAGGTACCGTACCTTACAGGTCCCAAAATGATAATTGATTTTTTTTTGAAAGAGTATATTTTAAGCTTTAAAATTACACCTTGCTTTTGGTAATTGGATGTTTGATTGCAAAGTTACATCCAAATTGGTAAAAGGTATTTTCGGGCTGATTCAGAAAAATAGAGTTTAAAGTTTCTGTACTGGTAAAACTTGAATGGAGAAAGGATGTTTATCGCAGTTTTTAAAACATTTGTTTTTGTTTTGGATGTTGGAACCTGATTAATATGATGTAATACACTTCAAAGGTAACGTTTCTGATGAAATTTGACCTTGGACATAATTTTTGACTCTGCTTAGCTCATATCTTGTACCTTAAGGTACCTTTCGATATGAGTCATATGACGTGTCACATATTATACTTTGATCAACACTAAAAAGGCGGGAATTATTAGGCTTTTCTTCATCCGCAAGTAAACATAATCCCACTTTCACTCGCGCCATGGTGTTGATGCGCGACTTACACGTACTACGCGCGCTGCGTCCACTTGCAGTTGTGCTGTGTTCATGTACGCACACGCTTATCATTGCTTATCTGTATCAATTCACGATGTGATGAGGCCCGCCTATTTGGCGTTGATCAAAGTAAAGTCTATTGCACGGTTTCGCCCTTTTGGGGAGAGCCTAAACCTGGCTTGCGAGATGAAGGAACACTTACATAATTTTACCTTTAACAGTTTGATTCCCTCTTTCAAAAACCATTGACCTTGCATGAAGTAAATACATAATTATGTAACATAACGATATATTAAAATTGACTTTTAACTTGAGGCTCTCCCTGCAAATGGCGAACCATGCAGTAGGCCCATATGCCAGCATCAAGCATACCCAAATGGACAACTTTAGTCCATTCGGTATATTTCGTTACTCTATGAGTTCGATAGTATAGCTTTCAGATCTAAAAATGCTAGTCTAGCTAGACAATGAATACATGAGAAATAATGGACATTGGTTAGAGTATCAAGCATTGGTTAGAGTATCAAGACTTT
>JXSR01S033353.1:11127-30544 GCA_000969725.1 Ophiothrix spiculata
TTTTAAATGTCATTTTAATATTGCTATTGTTTTGTATATGATTTTATGGAAAATAAAACTGATATGAATGAATGAATGAATGAATGAATTGCAAAGTTACATCCAAATTGGTAAAAGGCATCAGGCGGATTCAGAAAACTATAGAGTTTAAAGTTTCTGTTCTGGTAAAACTTGAATGAAGAAAGGATTTTTATTGTGGTTTTAAAAACATTTGTGGTATGTTTTGGATGTTGGAACCTGATTATTATGATAGAATACACTTCAAAGGAAACGTTTCTGATGAAATTTGACCTTGGGCGTGATTTTTGACTATGCTTAGCTTCAATGGCCCGTATCTTGTAATTTACTATGCCGACCTTAAGGTACCTTTCGATATGACGGGTCACATATTAGCCTATTGCAAGGTTTTGCCCTTTTGGGGAGAGCCTCGACCTGGCTTGTGAGATGAATGAACACTAACATAATATTACGATTAACAGTTTGATTCTCTCTTTCAAAAACCACTGACCTTGCATGAAGTAAATACATCATTATGTAACATACACATTTTTAAGCCATGTTACATAACGATATATTAAAATTGACTTTTAACTTGATGTTCTCACCCGCAAATGGCGACCCATGCAGTAGGCCCATATGCCAGCATACCAAAACGGACAACTTTAGTCCATTCGGTATATTTCGTTACTCTATGAGTTCGATAGTATAGCTTTCAGATCTAAAAATGCTAGTCTAGCTAGACAATGAATACATGAGAAATAATGGACATTGGTTAGAGTATCAAGCATTGGTTAGAGTATCAAGACTTTTTTTTTGGGGGGGGGGGAGTTCTCAAAGACATCAACATAAAACTGCTTTTCGTTTGTATTGAAATAGCATAAGATAATAATCAGATAAATTTAAATAACTGATACCATGAGATGCATGCCTTTAGTCTATGATAATTTCTTGGTGAGGTGATGGAAGACAGCAAGTCTTAAATTCTCCAAATAAATAATGTGCACCATTTCCATCATAACAGAATACAAAGTAGCACCACATGCAAAAACACTGATGCATCGTGCTTTTGCAAGGCATCTGATTACATTAATAGCTGACAACCAAATCTACTATGGATCTATATTATATACATGATATATTGCTTAATTATAATACAGAGTTAAGACACATTTTTCCCAATAAGTTCAATACAAAATATACATATAAAAATAAATATTATCATGTGGGTTCACTCTTGGATGGATTGACGGTCACTATCAAAAACATGATAAACAAAGCGCTGATAAAAACAGAGGCACTCGTTGAAAAATGTGTGGTGTTCTGGCAAAATGAGCGGAAAGTCGCGATTTTCAAAATTGAGTTTATGACATATTTTAATTCTCTATAATGTCATACTTTCTTTCCACAATCTTCATTTTGATATCAAAATACAAGGCAGTCTACTCAAAATCTGGCAATAAAAAATTGTCGCAAATCGATTCTTAAGTTACTGATTGCTATTGTGTATGATAGCAAAACGCCATCAATTACCCGTAAATAAGTACACTTCCCTGCATAATAACCCTCAAAACGAGAGACAGAGTTTAACACTTATGCATTTATGCATTTTATGTGAAAAAACGAAATTTGATATTTTCACCATATTTTTACTTTAACAGCCATTTATTCAAAATCTTCAATCACGACTTTCCGCTCATTTTGCCAGAGCACCACTCATATTATAGTTAAATCGTAACATGATTGACACATGCATACAACAGTAGATATAAACCAAATGTGAACTAAAATATCAAACCTTCTACTCAACAACAGGATATTTTTTTCTAAAATATCTTTGAAATATATGATATCTCCTTAACATAGTACAGGTGGAAAAAAAAAAACATATTTGAAATGTCCATCCCTTATAACTGTGTCAGTGGTATTTAAGATTGAAAATCGCTTTTAAATTAGATGGGGATTTAATATGGAAGAGATATACCCCTCAATCATATCTACCATTGTCTGAACATAAATTTCATAATCTACATTTGGTTAAATACACTAAGGCACTCCTTAGAAGGCATGGTGATTTGGAACAATGCAATATAATTCTTTCTGACACTCCTGAAAAATTGCAGGAACCACATGTTTCAATTAGCCAAAGTCTGCTATAAGGATAACAGAACTTACAATTATGAAAGGCACCAATAATAGGATAATATGAGGCTAATAACAACACATGATAAGTTCAATCAGCTGGCAGATGAGATGTGTAACATTTCACTTTGCAAACCAAGATAACACAGATAGATACAGCTGAGAGCCAAATGGTTTACACCAGATAATCCCTATGATTAATATCACATCTAATTAATGAGCAGATGAGATATTGTAGAGCTCAGGCTTCGGAACCCTAACCTATCTTTAGAAGTAATTTTTGAGACTAAGGCCACACATGTTTAATGTTTAGGGATTTTGCTCCAAAAACAGGCTGAATTTTCAAAATTATCTGAGCTTGTGTTGCGCACCAAGAAAAATTTGTGTGATTTTTGACCCATTTTAGCAGGTTGCATTGAAAATATGACCCCATGTTTAGGGATTTTTGGGCTAAAAATGGGCCAAATGTTTAGAGATTTTTCATGAAAAACTAACCCATTTGGGGGACATGTCCCCATATACCTTACATATGTGAGTACCCACCAACCAGGTTTAGAACCAGTTTGAAGTTGCTCAGTCAACAAAACCATACAACTTTATATTTGGTTAAAGTTCATTTTTGACTTCAAACTGATTTTAAATCTTTATATTTAGGTCCCTGATTCTCTTTACACCACATCCATGGTTTGTATCATACATCAAAGTCAATGTCTGATGAGATGTCAGGGTCATCCTTGAGGTCATATTTCATAGAGCCACGCTTCTTGGCAAGTAATGCGGTAGTGTTGGGCTGACTTCTTAACCTAAAAAATAATAAAAATAATAATAAATAACAGTTTATGATTTATCCCATATGCAACTAATCCTATCCAGTCTCATAACCATTTTTTTAAGCAAGAATCTTTCCTACATACCAACTGCCAAAATAAAACCCAAATTTCTCTGTCCGATATCTTGCTGGATGCCTTCTTCACCTTTGTACTATTTGAAAAGTTTTGTTTAAGTTGGTTTTCCAGCTTACTGCCAAAACCTCAAAAAATGTACATGTTGTATACTGTACGACATATGACTGGAAAGGGTTAAGACTTTACAATGCCAAAGTATGCAACTATATAACCATTGACCAATTTAAGACATTAGGCACGGTCATCAATGTGAACTTCCACTTTCCGTACCACTAATATGAATTTATTGCATTTTTAGAAAGCCGTTCTGACTGCAAACTTATATCCGTAACCATTCCTATTTAAGGGTTTGCTATAAAGAAGGAATTGGGTGGAAAATCATCTTTTTAAGAATAAATAATAAAGTTTGTTTGTTTGTTTTGATTCTACCATGCCTCTTCTTGATTCACAGAAGCTTTTATGAATTTTTATATCCATGTGGAATCCAGGATAATAAATACCTTTAAGAGACGTGATTTGGTCAAAAGGCTAAGCTTAACATAAGAGGTATTTGCATAATTTTCCCCTAAATTTCTATGTAAACCACAAATGACTTTGGCCAGGGCTGAGTAGATTGTAGTATCCCTATAGAGCCACATGGTTGGCAATACCATTACATAAGACCTGGATACGCACTCTGGTAATTTATCTCTATAAACAAATCATGTACCATATGCATATTTTTTAGTTATTCTGAAAACTACGGAAAGTTCTTTACTAAATAAAAAATAAAAAATCCATAGTAAAGGATTCTATTGCATTATGACATACAACCTATATACTTTTACTACATTGTCTCTTATTTAAAGGAGCATGGTCCGATTGCTTCAACTTTTTTCAAACTTTCTGACATTTTTGTACCAAAACATTACTCATATTTTTCTCATTACCCATATGAAATTTCACTGCTGAGCTATGTTCCATTTCGGAGATATATATGAAAATGTGTCTAATTAAAGGTAACCATAATCAATTTTAGACCGCAACTTATTACGTGTCTCTGAAATATAAAATTGCCCATAAAATCAAAATGGTTTGACTAATTCAGCTGAACTTTAAAACTTACACTTACTTCAGGATCAACTTTGGTACGACACTGAAAATACATTTTGAAAAATTGGACCAAGCTCCTTTAATAGCAAAGTTGACTTACCTAGCTTGTAGATGTTCCACCTGTACTGTGAGGTTGTCGTTTTGCACCATGGTCTCATCAAGATTCCGCTGCATTTTGCGTAGAACATTAGATTGCTCATCAACCTGTGATTGAATGAGAAGTAGACCAGTTTAATTCTTGATCAGAATTCCAAATCGTCTGCATCAAACTTGACATAATGGTGTTTGTAACATATATTCTAGATGAAAGACATTTCTGTATAAGCAGGGCATGCAATAATTTTACTGAGTTTTGTAACTGTTATTTTCTAACATCTCCTGTACCTGAAATTATGTTCAAAGCAACCTTTATGGGGATACCTATACCTTCAAACTTGGCTAGCCCTCATAAAAATCCTCAGCACAATATCTTCATTTCTATATACTTCACTGTGATACTGCTCCATAATTTCCATGCCTAATCCCGTCTGTGTTTATGCTTGACCATGTTATTTTATGAAGCAAGTATTTATGAGATAAGTTTACCTGATCTTCAGCCTTGGCAAGCTCTCGTTTGAGTTCCTCCACTCTGGACCTCAATTTCTTCACTTCAGCATCATGTTGCTCTGCACGTCTCTTGGTGTGCTCCAATTCGTCATTATTGTCTTGGAGGAGCTTCTTCATCTTCATCTGTGTATGTCTAAGATCTGCTAATTCCTACAGAAAAAGGGAAGTGGTTTAAACAATCAAATACTGTACATAACATCAAAATTGAGGGATTATACGAGTACTAGCTGGTTAGTGAAGCTGTGATCTACACATCTCATTTTTTGTCAGCTGCAAATATCACGTTATAAACACAACACCAAAAGTAAGTCCCCTCTCAACATGACGTCGTAACATCAATTTTTTACCAATAAATTATAGCAAGGAATACTTCTATGACTGTTACCAAAGTGTTGTGTGAAAGTTCAAGATTTTCCATGGTTTGTAATGGGAAAACACCTTGTGGCTGAGTACAGTTTAAAATCCCCACAAAGTGAACATCACTCTAATGTGTAATCAATTGTCACTCAGCCATGCATATCCTTTCTTGGCAAAGCTTGGTTGAGGTGGTCAGTTCCATTCCTTGTTCCACCAGATTTACCTACAGGCCTAATGAATTTAATCACTATCCCTAGGTTGATAGGGCCATAGTCTTTGATTTTTTAGAGGCTGGTTCCCCCGTGAAGCAGGTGGCTAGAAGAATGGGTGTTTACCCGAAAGCCATAAGGAACCTACGCCAGAAGTTCCAGCAAACTCGCCTGATCTTAATCTCTTAAAGCACCTTTGGGACCAGCTGTAAAGATCTGTGTATCCCCACATCAATGCAAACAGCACCTGCATGACCTGTCCTATCATCTGTAGATTCAGTTGAATGCCATCCCACATCTCCAGGCTGATCAACACCATGAGAAGAAGGTGCCAGGAGGTCCTTAACAGGAGTGGTGGTTACACACGTTACTGACCTGCAGACTCAATAATTGTGAATTTGTGATTTTTGAATCGGGCAGTTTTTGTCTTCCATTTGAGCTCATTCAGACATGAAGTCATAAATATCTTTCATTTTCACAAAGTACTTCAGTAACTGTCATAAAAGTATTCCTAGCTATAATTTATTGGCAAAATGTTTTTCCTGACGATTTTATTACGTCATGTTGAGAGGGGGACTTACTTTTGGTTTTGTGTTTATGTATACATTTTGTAATCTCAAATAGTTTTCACCCACTTGACCCGGATTCACTTTAAACTGCTCTCAAAGTCACACAATTTCAAGATATAATTTAGTAAACTACTGGCGATTTGTTCAAGTCCACGAGCACTAGCAAGAATAACCTCTGACAGACTCTATATGATCACTGTCAATGTCTCTAATGTTCAAAAATTAGTTCAGTGAACTATACTGACCAAATTTTAATGCGATGGTATGGAAGTTATATGTTTTATACAGTAAGCAAATTTGCTCACCTTGGAGAGCTTTCAATCCATTATGCTGGATCCATAGATAAAAGAAAGTACAGATAGGAAACTTGTCTATTTGCACCCTAAAAATCCGGCCAAGTTAGGGGATTGCGCCATGCGGGCGCCATGTCTGGACCGACGCTGCACGAGTGCGTAATTGACCAAGCTCTGCGTTCTGTCTCGCGCTACTATTACCTTACTACAACGCAATACGCACCTTTACAATTTACCGCCAAATTGTGCGTAAGCAAAGAACAACGGTTGACTGGCTTGACAGCCGCATTCTTAGGCAAATTACCATTCAGTTGCCAGAGTACAGTTTTATGTTTCATATAGCACGCAAATTTGCTCACAAGTTGAAGAGCTTTCAATCCGATACTAGACCTTTCTGAATCTGACAATGGGGGGATTGGGATAGGTTTGAGACAGTATAGCCTGATCTTAAAGATATCTATCTTGCCTTGTTTTTCTCCATGACATCTTCTTGCAATGCCTTGACATTGGTTTCTAAGCCAGCTGATACCTGCTTGTTCTTCTTTGCTAAACTCTCCTCCAGATCTTCAACATCATTCTTTAATTTCTTGTTCTCTCTTTCAAGAGCCAGTTTTTCTGTCTCCAGTCTTTCCCGCTTGCCCCATTCCATAGCATTTTCAGCTTGAAGTTTTTCCAGCTGCAAAGTAAGAAATACAGGTTGTAACAGGAAAAATTATACATGTTTGTCAATGATGATATGGAGAAACTAAAAACACTGAAGTCACAAGTTTTTATTTATTGGGAAGAATATCTAAATGGCTACTAAAAGCACTTTACATTTGATGATCAACTGCAAAAGTTATATAGTTTAGTGAAGACAGGTAAAAACTGTCTTGGCCATTTTCACCATTTTGGCGTAGACAATATCTTCATGATTCGATCAGGATTAACAATTCAGCGATATAAAATGACAAAAGCCCACTAAATGTAAAAGGTGTAGGTTCCTTTCTTAGCATGTGTGTAATTTACTTTTAACTGATTAACCTTGACCTCTGAAATCCATATTGTGAAATTTTAACCTCTTGTCTTAAATAAAAATGTCTTTGGTAGATAGGAAGGAGTATAGTATAATGCAATATCTAGTTTACTAGTTTTTCTATGTCTACAATTTCCTGGTATCATGACCTCATTGATTAACTTTCTGTACCATTTCCTGTTACTCGCGATTGTTGGTAAGCATAATGATATACGAAAATGCTTCAAAATTGAATGTTTTTTAACACTGCTCTTTGAATTTTTAGGGGTTTGGGTTTAATAGAGCATGGGCGATTGATAAGATCAATACGGCATTTACTTTTATTTACTTGGTGATGTCACTCCTGAAATTCCTGTCACTCCTGCCATAGTTCTTGTTAGCTCAGTCAGTTAGTTCTCGGACTGTTAAACATAAGATATCGATCGTTCTGCGTTCGAGTTCAGCTGGAAGCTGAGTGTGCGAAAACTGTATATTCTATGAGGGTGTGAATTGCTCAAGCTAGGGTTGCGCCAATTTGTAGGCCGCAGTAAGCCCTTTGGCCCCAGGGAATCCAGGTAGTGATTTAACCCAATGATTAGAACTGCTCTGTAAAGTGTGCTGAGGCAGTGTGGAATTACAAGTCAGGGGGACCGCGTTGTGCACTGTAAATCACCTGCAATTTATATTTATTTAAATTACTTGAGCATGTACCATACATGCTTAATTAGAATGAAATAGGACAACTTGATGTTTGGAAATGTTGTATTTTCTTGACTTATCTAATCAATAATGTAATATGTCAGCAACAAAATGATATGAACGGTAGCTTTTAATGACACGAACCTCAAACCCTTTAAAATGTTGGTTGAAACCTTAAAACACCAAATATATGAAGATTTTATCTACCTCTTTCCTCAAGTCTGCAAGACGTTTATCCATATCATATCTTGAGCAGGTTTCATCTTCAAGATCAGATGTGATGCGTCCCAGCTCGTGTTGATGTTCAGCTCTCATCATTGACAACTAGCAAAACAGACACAAACAAAAAATACAGATAGGGTTGGAAAAGTGTTAGTAAAATAAAATGGGAGTATTACGCATTAAATATACATGAGGTATCAAGTAATCTAAACTGAACTTGTGGAAAATCGTTTGGCCATTAACAACTTGTTTTGGGGTCAATCGAATTTTGAGTTTACCATAACAGGTCACAATCAACACAAATTAAGTATGATCAGGTATTACCACTGACATATAATTTATAGGCTTATTGTGTATCATCAGTAAGCTTAAATGCTGAAATAGTTGAAAAAAAAACCTCACACACAAGGCACAAATCAATAAAGATCTTATAGGCCCTATTATAAAAGTATAATTGATAACTTAAAACAAAAAACTTTACTGCTTTTACTTCAAAATTGAGCACTTAGAATCTTATAGGGTACCGTAAACTGGGGTTACTTTGACCCACTTTTTTTTTCATTTGATTTTTTTTTCAATATAATGGAAGGTACTTTTTCTTGAGTTTGTTATATATTTTTTTTCTTTTGAAAAAAATAACAACATGAAATTCCTCTTTTCAATGAAATGTTGAACCCATATACACAAGTTCACATATTGTGATAGCATTGTGGTAGAATAAAATATAAAAAAATCCTGTAGGGCATGGTGTTTTGTTTCAACCCTAAATGCATACAGGATTATATAGCAGGACAATTGGTTGTTCTCATTATCCCAAATTAGAAATTGTTGACTTAATTTTTTTTTCAAAATTTGATGACAAATCTCTTTATTTTGGGTGGGCCAAAGTTACCCCGTAAGGGTTAAAGTAACCCCAGTTTACGGTAATGGAAACATTTCAGATTGAGGTAATTTGGAATAGAGGTATTATTGCGATGGAAAGTTTTAAAAAACCTCAGCACCACAAAGTTTCATTTCAAACTTTGGTGATATTCATTCCTTAGTCAAAGAAGTTTGACTTGCAAAGTCTTATGATGAAGGCAGTTTGGACTTTTCCTTTAAGAATGCAATGTGAAATTTAAGGTAGGGTAGTCATTTGTTTTCAGTAAAAGTTGATTTTGTGTTATTTCTTTGGCGCTATACATGAATATGAGATTAAAAAGATGTTGTAAAGTTTTGCAGTTTTACAAGTAATACATTTTTGTGTTCACTATTCTACACCATGGGATTAAACAACAAATTTTGATATTTACCAAACCATTGTCTTTTACCCTCTTTAAAATATCTTACCTCTTTCATTATTTGTTGCTTCTCTTCCCTCGTTTCGTCAAAGTCATTTCGTACTGCATTTAGGTCAGATCGTAATTTCTCAATGGTTTCATTCAATTTCTCTTTCTCCCTGTTGAAATTATTAAAGCATAAATTATGTGAAATGATTACACCATTTCCAAAATATAACACTGGTGTGATTTATAAATTTAAAAAAATGTTGCTCATGTGATATGATTCCTTGTCCCTGAACGACACTTTTGAAAAATATTCTGGTAATTGAAATGGTTCAATGCAAAAAATACTATATAGTGCACTGAAACCCCCCCTAACCCCAGGGGGGGGGGTATTTACATTGACGGAGGGTACGGATATGTGCGGCCCTCGAGACCCCCTTTTCAAGCCTCCTCTTCCGCTCCCCAAGATGCTCTTTTCAAGATTATTCCAGTTCTGAAGACCCCATTTTCAAAGAAAATGTTTCAAAAATGTATTTTATCATGTTTTCAAGCTAATTTTGAGCGATTTTTAGCTCAAATAGTCATATTTTCATGGGAAAAAAGCAGTTCCTGAGACCTCAATTCGGGAAAACATCAGTTCCATAGACCCTCTTTTTGAAAAAAATCCGTTCTGCAAGACCCTATGTTCGATATCGCGGATCTCACATACCTACCAATTTTTTTTTGAGTACCCCCCGGGACTGAAACTATGTATATAGATATTTTATTGAAACATAAAAATTATCCCTGTCAAAGCTCATCAAGTTGTATGAGACAACTATTAGGCATGGCTGAGCGGTTAGAACATGGGTCTCGTAATACAGAGATTGTGGGTTCGAGCGCTGGGCCGGGCGGTTTTTGTCTCCTTGTTTCATTGAGCAAGAAACTTTACTCTACTTGCTCCGTGGTCAGTCAGTCACGTAAAGCCGTGGGTCCCCTGTACGAATAGACTCCTTCATGGGGTATGCATGTTATGCAAGTACTTGTATGATTGATTGATTGATTGATATCATCAAATATGGGTGGATTCTAGTCAATTACTGGTACTATTTAAAAAACACAAATATTTGAGGGCTTAAAATTTCATAAACTTCATAAAGCTCAATTTTTTGTTCATTTTTAAATTCACTAATATGCATCAGCTTGGTAAATTATCAGTACTTAAATTTCAAGAATTTGTGTTTCAGGTGAAATATTTGAAACAAACAAACAATTTCCCCATCAGTAATGTAAGATTTTTATTTGTTGCAAGTGAACAGTAGGTCTAATGCACCATGCATCTCTAAGTATGAAGAATATGCTAAATGTTAATTTACTCATGCTAAAATCCACCCTACTTTAGGTCACTTTTATAATTGTTCAATTCAATTTGATGAACTAGTGATTTCCAGAATCACCTACAAGGTAGTCAAAAGCTCCAAATTGGCCAGAGTGGAGTACCCCTGTAATAAAATTTCTATAACTGTCAGGTTGTATGAAATGTTACAAGCTGTTTCGGTCCCTATCTATGACTCTATCCACAAATAAATGTCCCCCCCTCCTAGATTATTGAATACATTGTGACAGCTGCATAGATCTGTTTCTGATTTTCAGAGTCGACCAGCTGTCAGTGCAGCTCACATATGGATGACATTGATAATACAATCCACCAAACCATATGGCTTACTGGAAAATAGTAACATAAGCTTACTCAGAATGATTACAAGACATACAGGTGCACAGGGATTAGGCCGAATTCATAAAAGTAAGCAATTGCTTTTTCTATGGCTTTTACTTGAACTTTTATCCATATATGGGCAGATATTCAAGTAAAAGCCATAGAAAAAGCAATTGCTTACTTTTATGAATTCGGCCTAATGTGTGACCTTCTCACAATAAAAGACTATCTCATACAAGTATTAATCACCTTTAATGTAAACTAAAAAACAAAACAAAAACTATTTAAGCCTATATAATGAGGATTTTGTTGATTTGATTGTTTTTGTAAAAAAATAAACTTCAGTTCTCTAAACCAGGGTAACCATCTTATTTACCCCAAGGAATTTACACATTTAATTTAAATTCCTTGTTTACCCTGACCCTATATTGAGATCTTTTCTGTGCCTACCCCATCGATCCTCAGGAACAGAGGCATTTAATCAATATCCAAAGCCTACATCGAGAGATTTTCTTTTCAGAGAAGGGTAAAAATGGTATGTTATTGTAACCAGGATTAGAATCTGCCACCTTGGGCATCCCAAATAGCAATTAGCCACCCCAAGTCACCGTCCAGTCATGGGAGATCGCATACATGATACTGGATCAAAACTATATTGGGCTTTGATCTTGTAACTTAAAGAACCACCAGATATAGAACCCCCCTCCACAAGCTCGAGGGAAACGAGCACAGGACTCGTAATAAAGAGGTTGTGAGTTGTGGGTTCAAGCCCTGGTGGCGGCACTGCCTGTCGGATCATGTCTCCTTGTTTCCTTGGGCAAGAAACTTTACTCTAATTGCTCTGTGGTTCGGAAGTCACATAAAGCTGTTGGTCCCCTGTGGGAATGCTCCTTCTTGGGGTGCTGCATACAGAATGTATTTGGTGAGTCTATATCTGAAGATGGCAGGGGTCACTCCTATATGTTGGTGGATAGCGACTGCACACCAATAGACCCCCTCTTTCATCGCTAAGCTGACACCCAATGACCATATTTTTTCACATCCACTACGCCCAATGCCGTATTTTTTCTACTGTCTTAAACTAAATGACCCCCATATTTCCTGTTCTGGGCTTAAATTCTCTAATTCTTGCCTTCTTCACAATCCATAGAGGCCTTAACACTAATGGGAAAATCATATCATTAGTTCAATATCTGGATTTCTGTATGGAGCTGTACATTTCAGTGCAAATTGTATAGCCAATCATCCATTTTCAGACTCAAAAGACCTACAGGTATTTTTGGGATCTCACACTGAATGACCCCCTTTTTGGACTGGAATCCTACACCGAATGCCCCTTGATTTGCCGCTGAGGTTGGCACATACCCGTCACTTTTGAATTTGAGTGCCCCATGATCCCCTATGCTTTTTCTTATCACACATGAACCTTCAAAATAGGATACTAGGACTACACGTAGTGATATGAATAATTCAATGACAGCCTAAAATAATTTAATCATGTTAAATCTGATTTATGCTGGTAAGTTTTATGAAAGGTATATTTAGCTACATGGTAATAAATAGCTACATGGTAAATATGTTTGGTAAGTAGAATCTATTTTGTCTATTTTGAAATGAAAAAAATCTATATCATTTGGACCAAGGCCAAGAAAAGGGTTTGTCTTGCATATTGTACCCCGGGAGGGGGGGGGCACTCAGATTTGGAGATGTACACAACTGCGTTCAAAAAAATTTCTGACCCACCCTGAGCAAGTTTTGGTCCATTCTCAAAATCATGCCCTAAACAAGTTTTTGCGACCTTTTCTTTTAAAAATAGTACCAATAACAAGTTTTGGACAAAATTAATACGCCCTAAACAAGTTTTCATTTTAATTGTACCATATCAAAGTTGAAGATATGACAAGAGACCTTTAGCAACTTTAATGTTTTAAGCTCGTAGAATAGATTATGAAATGTTCGGTATACTGGAATAATGACTCAATTCAGTTTTCGTCCGGGTCAGTGCGTTTGCGTAGAGTCTGAATTCAGCTTAACATTCACAGTGCTTAAAATCCATGTACGCCATCGTTTTTGATCTGTATTTTGACAGCACACTTCAGGAGGCACAGGACACGATTTACTGAAGCTAGTATAATTATGGACGAGGGATTTATAAAACGCAAATTTAGGATACATTTTACGCCAAGATTTTACATGTATTTCTATTGGGTCATGTATTGAAGAAAATATTACAAAAATCATATTTTTAACTTTCCTCAAAAAAATACAAAGGTGTTCTTATAGTAATAAACATAATTATGATATTCCAAATCGGCTGGGGTTCACGCGGGAACCCAAGTGTTTATAGAATTTATCATATTTTTTACCTAGAGGAATCCCTGGGGAGAAATATAATTTTAGTGACCATCCCAAGTTGTATTTTTCCACATGTTTACCAACGGCTTACATCAGAGGTTGTCCTGGAGGCGGTGTATGACGTGACGCAGCTGAGGATCGGCTAGAAACTGTACAGCTCCAAATCTGAGTGCCCCCCCCCCCCCGGGATTGTACCTGCATGCACAATATGTGAACTTTGCATTAAATTATCTCACTACAAGAGCCCAATTTTCCCCTTTTTCTGTCATTAGGGAAAAAATGATGAATTTGAACACAAAGGGGCAAAAACAGTTGTCAAAAAGCATGATTAACAAACAAACAAACACATTTGAAGTATTTTTCTTCAGGGAGGACTTGGGGGACTTTTAAGAGATTCCATTCTGAAAATAAAAAAAGAAAATTTTTAACTACCGGGGTACTTTTCAACACAAAAAACAGTTATTTACATTCCAAACATCAAATAATTTGCCTGTTTTGGTAAATGATGCAGTTTTGGTTAAAATGGAATTTCCTTCCCAAGTCCACATCTTCTTTTAACTTCAGTTTCGTTAGGAAAGGACCAGTGGGAACAAAAATATACTATAGTACCGGTAGTAAATAATGTTCTCCTAACAAATTAAACAAATTAGGTACCCGCAAATGTGTTCAGTCTTAATCACTAATTCTGACATTGGTGTGAGCCTGAGAGGTGTTTCTAGATCGTAGCAATCCCTCATTTCACAAGGTAATGTCACAGTCCAACTGAATGTATGCTACTTGATGATTTGATTGTAGATTTGAACAAGCTTGGATGTCCCATCGTCCTTATTTTTGGCTTTACTTCCTCTAGTTTTATTTGCTACTGATTCAGATACTTTCCTTTAAGATTAAGAACTTTTACTGTTATGATTAAAAATATTTGATTCTGATGAATCTAATTCAAATGACCGCAGTCTGTTTAGCACTAGTTAGTGAACATCCCAGTTGTCAGTAAAAACCTTATGAGTCAGTCAAAAAAGGAACTTTCAGAAATATTATTTACAGCCTTGCTTTGATTTTGCAAAAGATTATTGGGCAGTCTACAATATTATACTCACTGTCTTTCAATTTGAATAGTTTTGGAGGCTTCCTCAAGCCGCATCTGCAGCATGAACACACGTTGATTCGTCATCTCATCACTAGATGCTGGACCTTCTCTATTCCTCCTCTCATCCATCCTACTTCTCTCATAATATCTTGAGTCCTCAGATTCTGTTCTTGTAGAGTTGGTCACTTTGGAGGTACTGTGCTGTTTATGTAACAAGAGCTGCGGTGGGCTTTGAGATGGCAACGATTCAGTTTGTGTTTTTTGAGACATTTGTACAGGTTTTGAATTGAGTGCTTCTAAGAGCATCATTTCTTGATGATTCAACCTTTGATGACTGCTTTGCATGATATGATTACTGCTGCTGATATCTCTTTCAGGGATGTCATGATCAATGCTATCAGTCCTATTCATCTGAGTTACACTACGATTATTCTGAGCATTATCAAGCTGCTCCCGTAGATTATCGTTATCAGTTGTAAGTTCTTG
Source organism: Ophiothrix spiculata (assembly GCA_000969725.1). Classification (NCBI taxonomy): domain Eukaryota; kingdom Metazoa; phylum Echinodermata; class Ophiuroidea; order Amphilepidida; family Ophiotrichidae; genus Ophiothrix; species Ophiothrix spiculata. The sequence goes on from JXSR01S033353.1 coordinate 26,102, forward strand.
TTTGTCCCGTTTCAGGGCTGCACATTCTTTTACCATAGCTTCTAGTTTGACCCGTAATTGCCGCACTTCCTCGCGAGCTTTATTCCTCTCCCCCCGTACTTTACCCCATTTCTCTCTCCAATTAGCGGTACAATCTGACCACCATCTCATTGTCTTCTCCATCTGAGCAGCTCTTGCTCTCGCTTCCTCTAATTCTCGTAATCGAAGCTCTTCTTTGTCCTCTAAGTGGTTTTCAATCCCTGGTGGGGGTAGAGGCATAGTGGGGTCATATGGCATATAAATGTTACCTACACTGCGAGCTTTAGTAGCACCAATGTCCCTGACATCACCAGTGATCTTTTTAGATGAAGCCATTCTTATTTTGAGTGGTTTACATGTACCAGTACATCAAGTTGGAAGATTCCAAGGCACGTCAAATGATCTCATCCATTATCAGCGAAGCTTAATCACCTGCCTATTTTATTTTTAATCACGTATTTGGATCTGCAAGAAACAACAAAAAGAATATATATTTTAGAAAACAAAAGTAGTCTATAAACACTGTCTGTCATTGCTTGAATTAAAAACAGAGAACATTTTGTGACAGTTCCATATGTATTTATGAGTATATCAAAAATATTTGTGGAACAAAAATCAATGAACCATCTCCTGCAAATCAAACACTTGATAAATTAATTCTAAATCTTATGGTGCGTTTACACTGTGACGACTTGTTTCGACGGAGGGTAACATATTTTCAACTAAAAAGTTGTAACTGAAAACGATTGATAGTAAAGATAGTGTGCGTGGCTAGCAGTGTGTGTGAGTGTAGGCTGACTTTAACTAACGATGACGGGCATAAAATTCAAAACTGCAATACGCAGGTCTACATTGCTTGTCGTTACCCCTAATTTGTCACAGTGTAAATGCACCTTAAAACAAATGCTAAACTTTGCAGCCATTTTGTAAAAAAGTTTAACATGAGTTATAAATTGTATACCTGATCTCTCAGAAATGATCCCCAAGAAGTATGCTCACCCTAATCCATCACAAGGCTAATACTTGGCGACAATACATCTTGAACATCATAAACACAATATGCTGGAGCATAAAGATGAAAATATTATCCAAACTTGCTCAATTGAGCTCAATTTTCTTGGAAAATACTTCACTGCTGGAGGATGATGCATGGTTAATGATATGCATCTGAAATCATCCCAAATCTTACCTTCAAATTCAATAGATAGTAATTACCAAAATGTTATAATTGACTGCTAAGCCTTAGCCGAAGGATGTTATGATGAATAAGCATCAGAAATCACTCCAAACTTTCCCTTCAATGTCTATCCTAAGCAATGATAAACTTCACTGACAGTCATCATTGTTTATAGTAACTGCTCACAGACGTACACAGGGGAAAGGGGGGTTTACTATTGTGTACAGGATTGAACGTAAGTGTAAGAAATAAAAATATCTTTTTGTTGTTTAAATTTGAAGAAGGGGCTACAGCCTAGATTTTCTTTCCTGATTCCACTTTTTCAACACATTTTAATCAACTCATTCGTTCAAACTAAGTTAAAATATCAGATATAAATTACTATTATGAGTAAATATTGCCAGGCATGAAGATCAGTTTAGTACTAGTTTCAAATTTTATCAAGCTTATGATAGTCAAACAATAAATATAGAATTGAATTGGGTTTTTTTTCTTCAGAACATTAAGTGCCTTGAGGCTTGATTAGCTTTGATTAATATTTTAATTTTTACTGGTTAATTACTTTGAGAAATAAAAGCTGAATTCAGAAACCTTTCTATAAAGAAGGCATTTCTGGGGGTGTATGTGTTGTGTTGGTGATGTGGGTGGGTGTGTGTCTTGTCATTCCTTTTAAATAGACCTACACTTCCTTGATTTCAATACATTCTCAAGATTTATTTAGGCCTAATAAGAGTTTTTTATTTCAGTAAGTTTTATAAATTGTTTTAATTCAAAGTGGAATATAGACTAATCTCTGCAACCAATTAAAGGGGCATTGGACAAAATTACACTTGGTATGTTAGAAAATAACAGCCAATTACCAGATATCGGGAAAAGTTTGAGCAAAACCTTCAAAAAAGTCAACAATTTGAATTTTATTCTATTTGTTGATTTTGGGTATCAGGCTATTCTCTAAACGTATGCTATACAATGAGAAAGAGCCAAAGATTTGTTTGTAAAATATTCCTTTCACATCATAGATTGCAGAAAAATCAAAAGAATTATTTTAATTTGATCTCCTGAAAAGGCCAATTCTAGAAATTCAACTATAGAGGGCAGTATTTATCATTGTCGACAAGGATAATTGAAAATAAGAGAATATCTAAATATTTTGATCTAGATATGGTTTGAATTTGGCAATGTAACTTTGTATGCTATCATTATTACCACTAATACTCAAAATGATCCAAAAATTTCAAAATGTTTGCCAGGGAAAAGTTTGGGGATGATGCTGAACTTGTCCAATGCCCCTTTAATTGAGATGGGAGAGTAATTTTTTCTCTAAGAGCACCGATGAAAATGATCAAACTTACACTGGAGAATCAGTAAATCATCATAGATTATCTTAACCCCATAACACACATATTGTAGTGATTATACATCTACTGAACCAAACAAGACTCCCCCCCACCCCAGTCCTGACTGCCAATATGCTCCATACACATACAGAACATGAGATGGGCATGATAGTGCAACGACACAAACTGTCAGTCAGCAAAAGCCTACATTACTGGAAAGGGTTATGAGATCTGATTGTTTCAATTGAGGCTAACAAAGTTCACAGTTCCTTGATCTTGGTGTTGTTGACTCGAATTGTCTTTTTTATTGACAATGGCAATGATGTTGATAATAAAAATGATATGCTGTAAACAAATTTAAATGACCTATTTTCAAATATAGAGCACAATAATATTCTTTTTTTTTTCAAATTCAACTGTTTTGTTATTGACTTTATCAAAATGCTTTATAGCAAGGAAAGTGAAATTTTAAAAAAATCACCAGAGTTTTCAATTTAAAGGAGATGGTCTAAATTGATAAAACTCCAAAATCTGAATTAATAAAGCACCTAAGGTAAGGTTTCTGTCGAGACTGTTTTTGCATGTCGACATGTCGCAATAATTTGTTGTCGACGTCGACATAATGTCGACATAAAGTTGATGTCAAAGAATTGTTTGAATACCGTTTTAAACGTATACTTATACTTGTAATATAGTAATGTAGTAGTTCTTTCTGCGTACAACAATATGTATGATATAAAATTGATATTTTGTAACTTTTTTGCTGTGAACCATCGTAATAAGTTTAAAAAACGGTTGTAAATGAGAAGTAACTAATAAGCATTAAATTATTCATGGAATACTTTAAGCTCAGCTGCTAATAAACAGCCATAAATTGACAATTAAACGTAAGTTTTTATAAAATTTTACTTGCCCAGTTTTGTCGACAAATGACATTTCATGTCGACATGTCGAGATATGCTTTATGTCGACATGAATGTCGACATAAGGCATGTCGACAGAAACCTTAAAAGTACCGTACTAAAATCAAAGTCTAAATACATCATTCACAGGAAGGGAGAAGGAAAAATATAGACCTACCATATTTCTAATAATTATAAATCAGGAAAAAGTTGATTTTACTTAATTTCACCTAATGCATAAAACAGGAAAAAGCACAGGTAAATATTCCCTTTTTCCCTTTGCTATCAATTTTTATACTTTGATCGACACTAAATAGGCGGGAATTATGATATATGAGGCTTTTCTTCATCCGCAAGTAAACATAATCCTGCTTACACGCGCGTCATAGATGTTGATGCGCATGTCACACATACTACAGGCTTTGCGCCTCGTTCAGTTGTGCTGTGTTCAGGTACGCACGCACTTATCTGTATCAATTCACGATGTGAAGAGGCACGCCTAATTGGTGTTGATCAAAGTATAACAATGTTGGAACTTTGATCCTTTGTGTGTTCCCTGAGTATTCAAGGTTGCATAAATTATGGTACTGATGTTTAATCATTTGTGAACAGTTCTTTTCGGACCAGTTTTCTCTACTTGAATTGAAAACATGTACATTTGTATGTAGGCCTACATCATACAAATTTATGATACATAACTTTGTATAAATTTGTACTCAGGCCCATAATTTTGGGATGGTACAATTTGTGACCCCACTTCCGTGACCCCACTTTTGTGACCCCACTTTATTTTTGCCAATTTTACACCAATATCACAAAAAATATATTTTTACGCATTTTTGAAATCATCCAAGGTCATTAAGGGGATCTTAAGGGGATCGAAAGGTCAAAATATCAAAATGCTCCGATTGACCATTTTTGCCAATTTTGACCTGAAATTTGATATCAATGTACTTTAGGACATCCTAAGCAACATAGACACATTTCAGAGGTCATTTAACGGTCACTT
>JXSR01S033357.1:0-18800 GCA_000969725.1 Ophiothrix spiculata
CCATCCCCTCCAATGATGGATGGGCAAAGTATACCCCCTCCTCCACCAATGGGTGGTCAGAATATACCACCACCACCACCCCCTCCTATGGGAGGACAGAGTATACCACAGCCTCCTCCAATGGGAGGAGCACCACCCCTACTACAGTCCCCACATAACTCAGGGATACCACCCCCTCCTCCTCCACCTGGAGGGGCAATGCAAAATGGACAGTCAGAACAAGTAAATGAAAATGGTGAAGATGTTCCCCCTCCACCCCCTCCTATGCCTGAAGGTGGGATGTTGATGGACGATGGATTGCCGGAAGATTTCCCCCCACCGCCACCTATGGCAGAATTCAGCAGTGAGGCCAAACAGAACATTGCCAATATACGCAACAAATTCCTGCAAGAGGAGAAGGAGCCAACATCTCCTCAGGAGACATCTGATGCAAAGGGGAAAAGTACCCCATCGGCGGAAATCGGTTCTGGAATTGCTGCCAAATTGGCACACTTCCATGAAAAACAGCAAGAACTGTCGAGTCCACCGCCGCAACCTAAACACAGCGGTGCTTCCCCTAGGAAATTTATCATGCCTACAACACCGGCTGTTGCTCCTGTGCAGCAGCAGATTCAACAGCAACAAATGCAGCAGCAGCAACAGTTGCAGCAACAGCAACAGTTACGGCAGCAACAGTTGCAACAGCAACAGTTGCATCATCAGCAACAAATATATCAACAGCAACAAATACAACAGCAACAACAAATGCAGCAGCAACAACAGCAGTATCTGCAGCAACAAGAAGATGATGCCGTTAAAAAGCGCCCTCCTGCTCCAACTAGGGATCCGACTACTCGCCTAACATTAATGGGTACAAATGCACTGAGACTTTCTAATATACCGGAATCAGGTGCAAGTCCAAATCACCCAAGTTCTCCGTCATCACAAGCCCAGCTGGAACAAAAACGCCAGCAGTTTAGAAATCGCACCCAATCATCACCTGCTGTAGGGACAGTTAATGCGGACTATGCACCAATGACTGCTATAAAGCGTCTTTCAATCCAGGATGTACCACCTCCACCGTCAACTCCTCCCCCGAGGCCTCCATCAGTCAAGATGAACAACATACCCCCTGCCCCCTCACAAGCACCCCCTCCTTTACCACCAAATAACTCTCCACGACGTGGAAGCGGGGATGCAATTTATCAGCAAGGAATGTCACCTAGGATAGCTGTTGCTCCACAGCCACCGGCACCATCACCTCCAATGCCACCCACGCCTCAAGCATTCCAAAATCGACAGGTATCAACACCAGCACCAAATTTGAATAATGTACCGCCGCCACCATCAGTGACCAATGCCCCACCATACATGGCACCTGCACAACCAAATAGTATGGCATATTATCAGCAAAATGTGCAGCCAAATGCTACACAAAACATGGGAGGATATAATCAAATGCAACAACCAAGGAATGTTCCATCTGTGCCAGCGCCTCCAGTGGCGCCTACGGTTCCATCCTCCTATCAAAACACAGCGCCACCATCTTCATCAGCAAATTTACAATACATGCCTTCAACTATGCATATCCAGGCGCAACAACCTCAACCTACCCAGCAGCAAAGTCCATACTCAAATACTTTCAACCCTCCAGCCCCACCGATGGTGCCACCAGCTTTTACCAATATGCCTCCCCCTCCTCCACCCCCTGGTGGTATGCCACCACCACCACCACAATCTGTGTATTCTAGCATACCAGCTCCTCCAGCAGCTCCAGCGCCACCAATGGCACCAGCTGCTCCTGCTCCGCCTAAGATACCAACTGCTGGGATAACTGCAGGGATAAACAGAGGAGGAGGTTTGCAGAATGGAATAGCCAACGTACAGCTCAGGAAGACAGAACGGCCAGGTAAGTCAAGTGCAATTTTATAAAAAGCTATCATAGTCTGCATAATTTTTAGAACTAATTTCTCATAGGTTAAAAAGAATTCTCTACCATTCATTAAACCAATCACAAACACTGTAAGAAAAACAGACCATGATTAATTTCTGGATGCAAATTTTTTGAACCATATAATATGACACACATGTGTTCTCAATTAATGAATATAATATTTTCATTTAGGGAGATTGAAACAAACCCAAAATTTACCAATTTGAAAAGTTTGTCTTTCAAACCTTGAATTTGACATTTCAGACCTAAAACATGAAAATGTCTCATCCACAATATTGCACAATCCACAGCTGAAGTCAGTGGAGGCATCTTCAACGAAAGTTCGTATGTGATGACTCATCCCGAAAAGGGGGACTTCGCAACAGAACACTTTTCAAGATACTGGTGAAAACAAGTAGCAAAAAATAAAGAAAATAATAAGAATTTCCAGCAGATTTTCTGTTGTAAAATTTGATTCTGTTGATCAATTTAAGGTGTCATTTAAGGTGACACAAATAAGGTGTCAGTTTAAAACTTAGAGAATGCTGTTACAGATGAAATGATAAACTCAAAATTGATATCATCTGCAAAGTCCCCCCTTTCGGGGTGAGTCATCACATATGGTTCTGTAAAATTCAAATTTTGCATCCTCATAAAGACTTATAATAAATAGGCAAAATGACTCATAAAAGGAGAGACATGTATGTCAATTGCAGTATCCTAGCCTTGCAGAAATTTACAATAGGATACCAATTTTTGAGAAATCATCAGAGTGAAAAACATTATATAACTCCTGGGCATTTTCACGAAAAAGTGGACATGAGAAAAATGTGTAAAAAAGGATGTAACTATTCAATTAAAAATGCTACCACCATATATTTGGTATCAAAAGAAAGCTATTTTGAAGCTCTTTAAAATGAACTTAATTCTGAAAAGACTGAACAAAGATATCTATGAAATTTCTTTAAAATACCTGATTTTTGGTCAAATTTCTTGATTTTCAGAAGGTAAAGTAGTAAATTTTATTTAATTTTTTCAACCCATTCTTGGGTGTTTACTTGGGTGTTATTGTTCTAAATGGCTTAAATAAGGATCAAATTTACACATGAGGTTGTATTTTTTGTTAATCCTGACCAGGCTTTACGGTTCAGTGCACCCAAAAATCAGCGGACAAATTGTCCTTCCGTGACCGTCCTTCCGTGACCATGATCCCTTCGCATTTCGCATTGTTAAAACATAACCGTAGGGAATATTTTGATGTGGAATGTGGCAAACTATCGCAGAAACACCAAGCAATGCATTCAGTAACTTTGAAATAAAATTTCTTCAAAACTTTCATAAACATTTTTAAAAATGTACTCAAGGTGAAAAACCATGTCCGTTTTGCTGTCCTTCCATGACCGACCTCATTAATATGCATATTTTATGAAAAAATTCCTGTTGAATATGAATGCTTTCAGGTATACTCAACTAAATATGGAATTAGTTTTATTTTGTCCAATTCAATTTTGGCAATGTATGCGTTTGAAATACAGAAAAATTCTGTGATTGTCCTTCCGTTACCGTGAAAATGCCCTCCTTCATATTTATTTCACCAAGCTGGTAAATGTTACAGAGTTAACTGTTAACTTCAGCAACATCTTTTGAAATCAATAATTTGGACAGAGCTCCTCACTTCATGCAAGAACTTTTCTTTTCCAAGATAAGGAGTAAATCACTTCTGCACCCTTGCACGGTGCATGGTTATAAACCTACAAAATGTCTGCCTTATGCTACAGTAATGTTTTCAACCCTCAGACGCAGAGAATGGCCTCCCGTTTCTCCTATTAAGTTCTTAACCCTGGTCAAATTTTTCATTTTTGATAATGATGCAAATAGCCTGGACAATCATTAAAGTTCCTGGTATGTATTGTGCTTATGCTTGATATCGATATGCGATATTTTTTGTGATTTTTGATATTGATTTTGTCAAGATAATGGTGGATGATGATTCCAAGTGTTTCCTTTTGTGCAATGTAACTTTTTAAAAAAAGCAGGCAAATATTTAACACTTAAGTGACCGGGGGGGGGGGGGTTCCCTTACGTCAACAGGTTTACTTGCAAAAACGCCAAAAAAAATTACATCGCCGCTCCATGTAATTGTCAAACTTAACGTAGCGGGTCCCTCAGTGGCAAAACAATTCAAATCGATCTAGTCGTTTTTGTGCTAATTAGCATTAAGTGATTTTTTGGGGACGTTGTTCAAATTTGTTTTGCCCATAAAATCGAAACTGAGTAACTTTTTTCTAATTTTATTTTGGCAATGTTATTGTACTTGCAATGTGCAAATTTGAGCAAAATTGTATGCGAAAATTCCTTTCGGGAACAGGGTTTTTGAAATTTTGGCGGGAATTTTTGACGCAGCATTAAAAATGTTTTTTGGCCGCCATTTTAAAATGGTTCATCCGATTGTCCAAGTTTTTTCTGTATTTTGGTTCTGTTTACATGATTTATCATTGACCAAACTTTCAACGTAAAATTCATATCGGAAGGGTGGTTTTTTTAAGGGGGAAATACCTTGGTCACTCAAGTGTTAAACCAGTGACTTTTGAGCAACAGAAAATGGAGGAATGTAAAATCAAAAATGTTTCGCTGGTCCCCTGCCACTTTTTGCATATAGGTCTACAACTAATCAGTCATGGAATTTTATTGGCCGACATCTGGCGATATGTATTTTGATTTGTTTAAAGATCAGATTCCTTTTATCCATTTGCGGTGCATTTTGCACTGTAAGGGTACTGCCACAGTGGTATAATTTAAAGCACATGATTGAATGAAGCTGATTGGTATCAGGTTGAAGCTGAGAGTTAATTTTGTTCATCCGTTTTCAATGCGGTTTCAGTTAATCATCTTCTCTGAATGAAAAGTTCAGCATGACCAAAATGCATTCAAAACGGATGAATCGCTCCTTGGATCGATTAAAGTAAACGCATGCGTTTCCGGATAGCCACACCTCAAAACAGGCCGGATAAAAGGAATCACTCTCGCTGAAAACCTTTATATCGATTCAAACGCACTGTATGCGGAACCGGATTGAAAATTGAAAATTCATATGCCATTCGGCAAAAATATAGGGGTGAACGCCAAGTACACCCCTAAATCCACCCCTGTTTATATGATAACAAGGTCAAGTAATTCTACAAAGGTTTATAATTCTACCAGTCACAAATTGGCTGACTTATTCTAGCCAGGCCAATTAATAATGTTGCTGTTTTTGATAGACTCAGCAATGGGTATTGCCAAGATAAAGGGGACCAGTGTATTTAAATTACTACAGAATAGCTGTAGAGCATTTTTGGAGAAAACAAAATTGAGACTGATTTTTAATTGCCTATTCAGTAGTATTACCGTTAGTTAACATCCAAAGACAATACTCTAAACTCTATGATCCGTATTCACAAAAGAGGAATAACTTAAATCCAGGAATAACTTTATTTTCATTCTATTGGTGTAGTCATTTGGTATTCGCAAACAAAGAACAAAGTTATTCAACGAATTAGTTATTCCAGGCTTTAAAAAATTCAACTTAGTTCAGAACTGTGGGCTATCTCTAAACCAAGAATTTGAAATCCAGTCTGGAATAACTTTTGTGAATACGGGCCTATAAATCTTGAAGTATGCAACAAGCAGCCGATTAATCATATCAATGTACCAAATCTTGCTGAATATTCAAAAGAACTTATGTAAAATGGCTGTCCATGTGGTAGCAACAAAATTAGCCCCAAATATTAATACGCATTGGTTTGGTCTTAATCAATCCGGAGTAAGATTGCTTGTTGCATACCTACAAGGTTTATAGAGTGTAAACGTTATTTCAAGCTCAGCTCTTCGGTGTTGTCTAAACTATCATGCCTCGGCTGTTTAGTTTTATATCAATCCTTCCATTTACTGTTGCACAAAATGAAGCATAGATAATTAATATTTTTTGAGGTGATTGGTGTTGTATTCAGATATCTTAACTTAGACTAGTGTGATGATTGCATCATATAGACCATGCAGTAGATAGATCCCATGTTCAGAATAGAATTCTAAATAAGAAGAGTAGAGTAGATTAGATTCAATATTATGTGTTTTGAATCCCTGCAAACAGACCCCCAATTATTTCCAATCATTCCCTCAGTGGTTCTTTACTTCAAAAAACAAAAACTCATACAAACCTTGGGTTGGCATACAACACAACCTCAAATGGAATACACACAATCACTGCTTTAGCTAGCAGATCTCCTGGTTTTGTAAGGAGAAATCTTACATCATGCACAAAAGATATCAAATGTACTGCCAATACTATGTTAGTCCGTCCAACACTCGAATACTGCTCCTCGGTGTTGGATCCTAACACAATTGAACTCACACAAAAAATAGAAAAAATCCAAAGAAGGGCTGCTAGAATGGTGTACAATAATTATGACTTGAAATCCAGTGTAAATGATACGTTAAAAAAAAAACTTTAAAAAAAAATTGACCTAACGACCCTACTAATTTTTTTAATGAAAGGGCAAACAAACAATTTGTTGTCTTGGCCTATGAAAGTTGCTTCATTCTCTTCCATAATTCTCTCTTATTATTCCTATTTTTATTTCAAAAATTCTCATTTTTTTAATTTCATTTCATTGACATTGTTATATTTTATGTTATGATTTTTCTAAAAATTGAATTTTCTTACACAACCAAAGAGACGTGTTTCTTGTTTTACGAGCATGTTCCATTTTTTGTGTTACCTGAAAAACGTTATTTGCATGTATGAGAGGTGCTTTAATTTATGAAATACTAACATCAGTGTTTTTAACTTTTGTTATTCATATTTCTAGATTATTATAGTATTAGATATAATTAAAAATTATTTTCAAACATCTCTTACGTTTTTCGGATCTTTATGTGAATGTTCCTTGAAATTGTTTCAGTTTTTATTTAGTTTTACTGTTTTTCATTTTACTTTTGTGTATTTTGTCAAATGCAATATTAGATAATTGTTGCATGGTTTTATCATTTTGATTACCATCTTCTCGTTCTAATTTTTGTACCAGTTTTATTTTATAATGTATTTAATTTCATATATTGATTCTGTGAGGCATTTGCATTACCTCTCTCGCAACATCAAAATTAAATTTGAGCATAAACAGCCTAAAAAGAAGGAATATGGCTATCGGAGAGCATTTACAAGTGTATTTTGGCAAAAATGTGTTTTGCCACTGAAACGTGGATACAATGCACACAATGCTTTCCTATACAAATACACATGGAATTAAATTTGGGATCCCGAATCTAATTAAGCAAATGGCCCTTTAACAGAAAAAGTAAGCATCTTTAAGCCAAATCGTTTGTAAGGTATTCATATCTACCAAAAACAAACCCAATAAGCCAATAAAATGAAAAGTCATGGATGACAGGGTGCGCTTCATTTTTTAGATCTTATAGTATTGCTTTAACCCTAACCGCGTAAAACCATTCAAAGCCTAAGTCCAAATACGTCACCCATCAATCATTACGCAATCACCCAAGTCTATATCTAAACACGGAATGGCTAGCCTGCCTGAGTTCCCCCCATAGCACGAAGCCCACACTCTCGCCTCTGAAACCAGAGGTCGCGGGTTCGCGGCCCGGCGCGCGCTGCGCGCGATTTTTTTCTTCCTCCCCCACCCTATGACGTGTTTGTACTTAGTTTATTTTACCCCTTCCCCGTGAAAAAGCTTAAAACGGTGGGAACTGTTAGGGTTAATGCAACTTGAAGTACATCATATCAGAAGCATCAGAAATTAAAGCAATACTATAAGATTTTGATCAGAAAATGGTTTTTAATAAAAACATCATGAAATGAAGGAATGTGACTATCTTAAAAGCATTTTCAAGTGTACGAGGGGTATCAAAAAGTTTTGAACTGAAGCCAGAAGAAATAGAACCAGGAATGTAAATTTATTATGCATACTGACGGCATCTGTGCATAGTTAATGTGCAAAGTAACACACTTCTCCCACTTTAAACTGACTGTCCACTGACCGTTATTGTAGGGACCCTCTCTATTGAAAAAATCCTTTATTATGCTTTAATGAAAAATCAACATTTTCAGGCTGACCTTGTTTTATTACGTCATTGTGATGTCATTCAATGACCAATTCCCATATTTGTGGTATCAATAGAAAGAGGAAACCATGGCCTTTACTATGTTTGTTTGTTCTATCTTTATTCTGGCATACTCTTTCAATACAAATGTACTGGTCTCCCAAGAGGTCCAGAGAAAAATTACATGTACATATTTATAAATTATTTACAAAGAATAATATTTACAAAAATATAAATGTTTCTATATTTAAATGAGAAGAAACAAAATATACAAATAGTCAATGAATACAATTTACTTAGAAATAACATATCTAAATTCATTTAAACTCATATTCAAAAAATTGGAGCGAATATCAGCTGGGAGTTTGTTCCAAAGGGAAGCAGCTCTATAGTGGAAAGTTCTTTTACCAGCAGCAATGTTCCATGATGGTACAATAAGAATATTATTTAATCTACTCCTTGTGTTTTTGGTATGAGTTGAACGTGTAAACAACTAAACTTTGGTTGTGTCATAGCGATTTACTGGGCCCTGTAACCCTTCAAATGCAGGGACTTAATTACGCCGCATGTCTCAATTTCCTCCATGAAGCTTCTGTGATAAGTGGATAGGTAGATGACATCAACTATTTATGAGACCATTTGCGACTTGCTCCCACGAAACCCAGACAAAGTCGCAAGAACACTTAACGAGATATAGCCCAATAAACTTGTCACAAATCAATAGAAAACAAAGGTATTTTCAACCTAAATGTCACTTTTTGACATACAAAACATTAAACAATCCCTGGAGTGTGATATATCATTGGAAAGCTTATAACTTTGCCTTTTTAAATTTGGTAAAATTTGAAAAAGGGATTTTTCCGACTTTGTCCGGGTTTCGACAGAGCAGGTCACATTTATGCACTGAAAAACTTTACCAAGATGTAATTATACAAGGAGCATCAGTTTGGGATTTCTCAACACCAATTGATGTATTTCTGTTTTGAAACGCACTGTAAAATTCATCATGTAATATTTCACCTGCAGCACATTTAATAAGACAAATGACATTGCATGATGACAACCAATTTTACACATCAAAATCAATTTAGGATCCCTCAACATCCTTGTTTTTTTTTATTGAGACGCACTGTAAAATTCAACATGGATTGTTTCACCTAGATCTAATATGGCAAGTGGTAGAAGAAAAAAATGGCGTCGAGTGATGACAGCCAATCAAACGTCACAAATCCTAGAAGTACACATCAAAATCAATTTTCCACCATCTTGTATATGCTCATCTCCGAGTGTGTATGTAATTCTGTTTATCTTTTTATGTTGGTTATTTTTATCTTTTTATGAACGTTGTCTGATGATTATGTGGGCTTCCGTTGCAGAAAAGAAACTTTCTACTGGTGAAGCTCCAATGGATAATTTAATGGCGGAATTGGCATCTGGATTTAGGCTACGACCCACACCAAAGCAGATGAAAGGACCAGCAACACAAGGACAAGGTAGTTATATATAATTATCTTATCATTTTTGAGGCCTTTTTCTAAAAATTGAATTTTCTTACACAACCAAATTACCAATCCAGTAGTTACCTCTCTGTGGTGTTACTACAGTGGTTATTGGGTAGTGACTGTCCATGCAGCCACCCATACGGTATGTCTATCAAGTAACTTTGGCAGGTGGCAGCTTGGTGATGCATTACACAATGAAAGTATCACTTCAGCACATCAAAGGGACATTGGACAAGTTCAATATCATCCACAAACTTTTTTCCAGATATTTTAAAATTGTTTAATTCAAGCCTTATATACCAAAATAATTCTCTTTCATTAATAAATATTGTTGATGGCCAAAATACTGCCCTCTAGAATTGAAACTTTAAGATTTGCTTCATCAGCAAATCCATTGCAAAATAAGAATTTCTTTTAATTTATCTGTCATTAATGATGTATAAGGAATGTGTGTTCAAACAAAGCTTTTCCAGTAAAGTGTAAATCTGCTGCAGATGAAATTGGATATTTTGTCCAATGCTCCTTTAGTAATTTGTTCTGTTGTAGAGTCACTGTATAGTAACAGTGGTCATGGTCTCTATACACAGCAATATTCCTCCTGACCCTTCATATCTAGGGCTATTGTATTACTACAGCTTGTACTCAAGTACTCACCCCTTAGGTACCTGTCAAGTCCCAGTCTGTATCACAGCTCCTTGCATGCTAAGTGCATCATAGGTTAGAAAGAAAGAATTCTTTAGGCTAATTGCCAAGGATAACCAAAGAAAGCTTCTACTGATGCTTATTTCCATTGGAGTTCAAGATCTTTCTCTAATTAAATCAGTTTTGGGTGCAGGAGGAAGACCGGAGTACCTGTAGATGAACCTGCAGAAGCGAGCATGGACTGAAAACCGAATGCACATACAGCGCCGGGACCGGGAATCGAACCCGGGACTTAGTGGTGCAAAGAGAGGGAAATACCGCTATGCTAACCCGCTTACCCGTAACTTTGCTGTAGGTACATGTTTAGCGTACTTCTTGTATAGCTATGACTTAATTGTGTGGAGTCTTTCAATTTCCACAATAGCACCTTTTGTGTGAATTTTGCTGTGTAGCTGACTAGACACCTACACTGTACCGGTAAGAATGAAGGTGGCACAGCTGATAGTCAATGACTAGCTTGAGGGACACCCGGGAGGGGTACTTAGTACAAAAGTAATTACGTGGATGTGCCGCAAATTACGTTGATGTGCCGTGGATGTCCCTGATGCAAAATCAGGGTAGTTGATATGCCAATAGGTCCTTTTTCTTTGCAAAATGTGGTATTTTGATGGGTCAATTTTTCAAAATTTTCTAAAATTTGCGCCAAAATAGTGCAAATCTGGGAATTTTCGCAAATTTTCGAACAAAAATCAGAAAATATGTGCTAAAATAGCGCAAATTTATATACATTTGACTCAAAATTTGGGCGATTTTGTATATGGATGGGTCTCCTTTTCTTGAAAATTGGTATCTGTATGGGTGGTACTTTCAAATTTCCCAGCGGCACACCCCTACCAAAATCAAAATTGAGTACCCCCCGGGGAGGGACACTTCTATTGTAACCTGAATATTGTGCATGTCCAAGAATATGCATAATAAAAAAAATTCTCAGTCTGATGTAATATGTGGATTGTGCCATTAGGGTATCAAAACAGCCAGCAGTTGAAAATAGGATATCCAAATCACATAACCAAATTATGCTGGGCTAATGGGAGAAAATGTTTGTCTTTAAACGTGCGAAAAGTTTTTTAGTGTTGTCTCTCTTATACACGTCTTCAGCATATTTGTTTTCATTTTGATGGCCTTGAAAATCAGGTAACTTTCAAAAGTTAATTGCCTGAATTTTAACAATTTAAAAGAAAACATCACTCATCTCCAAAAATTCAAAATTTGCTACAAGTGGTTGAAATTAAGACGTTTTTTTCATCAAAAAAATTTTGTCAGTAGTTTTTGCAAAAAGTTGCTATTTTTAAAAAATAAATTTAGCTAAAAATTTTGAGAAATGCAGTATATGATTATATGATGGGTCCCATTTCTTGAAAATTGAAGGCAGCGAAAAAAAAAATCTTGACCCAAAAGTGAGGATGAAAACTTTACCCAACTACTACCAAAAAAAAATCTTGATGCCTTAGGCGGTTAAAAAAAAACACAATTGACTCGACCCCAACTTCTATGCCCCTCTGAATATCAAATGATGCGCCCATTATTTACTCAAAGTGGTCTCAACATTATACAAAAGTTATGTCAGGCAGGTAACTTTCAACTTCCAAAGTAACCTGCCATTGGCTGTCAGGCAGGTGTTAAAGGGACTGGCCTAGATCCTGTCCGCTGATTTTCTGACTATATATTTTTTTCACATGTATCTATAGTACATGATTATACTAACATATCCCTTTTACCAGTAGTTTCCGCTGAATTTGTGTAACAGAGGAAAAAAATGAAATTATTTACCAGCTGTATTTTTTGTCGCCGGCGACAAAAAATGGTTGAAATAGTGTCTCTAGTTTCAAATCTTATAAAGATCTTGTTTCTACACCTGTGATGGGTAAACAAAATTATTTTTGATAAAAGGGTTTCTCTTTTGATATGTATTTACTTATCTCCAAGAGTTTCATTTGATCTTTTATCTGGTAAATCCATCTGAGGTACAAATTTAGGATTTAGAAAACACTGGATAGTCACACCCCCGGGGGGGGGGGGGTACTTAGTACAAAAGTGATCACGGGGATGTGCCGCAAACTTGGGTAGCAAAATCAGGCTGTCTGGTATTCCAATGGGTCCTTTTTCTTTGCAAAATGTGGTATTTTGATGGGTCTTTTTTCCAAAATTTTCTAAAATTTGCACCAAAATGGCGCAAATTTTGGAAATTTCAAACAAAAATCAAGAAATTTGCGCCAAATTAGAGTAAATTTCGGAGAAAATTTCGATTTTTGCATAACTTTAGACTCAAAATTTTGGGAATTTGGTATATGGATGGGTCCCTTTTTCTTGAAAATTGGTATATGCATGGGTGTACTTCAAATTTCCCAGCGGCACACCCCTACCAAAACCAAACTTGAGTACCCCCCCGGGGTCACACCACCATCACATATAGAAATATTGCAAATCAATTCACTGTCAATTTGAGCCATTTCTGTGTACATTTCTGTACTTTTTTGGACCTACTACACTTTTAAGCTTTATTTAAAGCATTTCCATAAGTTTTTAATTCTAAGTGGAATCTAGGCTAGTCCCTTTAATGTCCAGTCCTGGGAATAGATTATAGAGAGGTTCAGCGGTGTTAAGGTCTCTTAAGTAGGTGCGTAAACGTATGAGCGTGTGGCTGCAGCAGACGATCGCTTCCTTTTCTATTCAAAGTTGTTGCAATGTAGTAGGACTTATTTGTGCAATTGCTGCATTTGTTCTTTGCAACCAGACATCAATTCAATCCGACGATTCACAAAATGTTATTGCAACGGTAGCAAACAGGGTAATCAGGTTTTTATCACCAAAGTTTTAGGACAAGGCTGCAGTTGCACATTTTAATTGGTTGATGTCATGTTGCTGTTGCGACCACAGTGATACTTCTGAAACCAGATTTAAAAGGACGGCCTAGTTTCTTCCCACTAATTTTTTACCAACATTTTTTTACATAAATCAATAGAACATGTTTATAGTAATGTAACCTACCAGTAGTTTTCCATGATTTTGAGTAATGTTTGAGAAAATTGCTACCAACTTTGATTTTTGCCACCGGTGGCAACAAATTGGTGTGAAAACAGTGTTTCTAGTTTCAAAACTTAAAAAGATCTTGTTTCTACACCTGTGATGGGTAAACAAATTATTTTTGATGAAATTGTTTCTCTTTTAACTTATCTCCAGGAGCTTTATTTGATCTTTTATTTTGGTTAATCCATCTGAGGTACAAATTTACAATTTAGGAAACACATGCTAGTCACACCACCATCACAGAATGATATGTTGCAAATTAATTTTCTCTCAATTTGAGCCATTTCAGTGTACATTTTTGTACTTTTTTGATTTTACTACACTTTTCAGTTTTATTTAGAGCATTTCCATAAGTTTTTAATTATAAGTGGAATCTACAATCAGAGAAAAAAGGCTTTGGAACACTCGAGTCTTTTTATGTCCATTTATCCGTTTAAAACACTAGAAACTACAATAAGAGATGGATAAAGTTGAAGGCAATAAAGAACTCTTCTCTTCTGACCATCCCCTGTTTTTGGATGTAAAGATGATCCTTGTGTTCGTACCAACATTGAGTGGGGAACGGGGAAATTAGCATGCGAAATAATGCCATGCACAGCTAATTGTGCCTAGACTTTTTTCCCTGATTCTAGGCTAGTCCCTAATACTCTGGTCACATAAGCCGCAGGAAGCCGCAACGCCGGAATGACATCGGTATGACACTGGTGAATGCTAGTGATGCCCGGCCGCCGGTGGTTATTGGACCATGATTGAAGACATCGTATACAAGCTGCAAGGTTTTAACTCAGAATTAAAATATTGCGGCATGCTTACGGCGTCTCTGCGGCTTACGGACACCGGTCTGACATCGGCGGTGTCCGATCGGCGTCTGCTGAATTGACGCCATAAACACATCGTAACCTCGCCGCAAGATTATGTGACCAGGGTATAACATCTGAAACATCAGTAACATCGCATTGATTTGACATATCGTCGTGCTAATAAAATAATTGCCTAACTTTACTCCATGGCTGCCGTATGTCACATATTTTATCCTACATTTCAATGAAAATCCATTCAAGTTGGGTAAACAATAGAAGAGGACTCACATCAGTTTGAGTAAAACCTAGGAAATACAAAACATGTTCAAGTTCTTGCTAGCTCAGTCGATTAGTTCTCGGACTGTTAAACATAAGATATTGATCATTCCGCGTTCGAATCCAGCTGGAGCTGAGTGTGCGAAAACTGTATATTCTATGAGGGTGTTAATTGCTCAAGCTAGGGTTGCGCCAATGTGTAGGCCGCAGTAAGCCCTTTGACCCCAGAGAGTCCAGGTAGTATTTTAACCCAATGATTAGTCAGGGGGACCGCGTAGTGCACTATAAATCACCTGCAATTTATTTATTTATTTATTTAATTGAGTGTATATTTCCAAAGAGTTGTGTTGAGGATCTTTGATAATACCAACCATACCTCATAAGGCCAATGGGTAGTGCTGTGCCTTATAACAAATATTGATAGGAATCAATATGTTTGGTGAGTGCAATTGTGTAAGACAACTTTACACCATCGAAGAGTCAGTGAGTATACATAGAAATGGCACATGGGAGCCATGGATGATAGGCATTTATTTTATTAGCGTGACGATATTGTTGAGGGCTCATTATACTACAAAAACATTAATCAAAATTGCTGAAACCAATAGGCTATAAACAACTTCTGAAATATAGGCTGTAATTGATCATGTGACATCTGACACCCATGAGAATCCTGTTTGTACCAAGCATCTACCTCCCTGCCAAGTTAATTTGAGCAAAATACTTCCTCTTTTCCTTCTATAAGTTGCGAAGCACAAGGCTAGGGAGGTAGGGTTAAGGGGTATTCACATAAGATGGGGGCTCAAGTCGGCGTAAAATATACTCCAAGCGGGAAAAAGGGTCATTAAATTTCCACAAATTCTTTTAACTTGCTCCACAACATGCACATTTTTCTCATCAATCTTTTTGCTGATTTAACACAACCTTCGCGGGGGTATTTAACTCAACCTTCGCAGGGTTTGTGATTTGTGTCGGACGTATATGCTTTAGAAAGTTTGCAGAAAATGAGCTCTAACAGGTCTTGTATCATATTTTAAGCTTATTTACTTTCGGTAAGCAAGCATGTTTTGTTAACATTAATCAAAACTAATTCAATCGTTAACCCATACATTAATTTTTGTTCAAAATTAATGAATATTTACTTGTTTTATACTTTTTGAACTTCACACATTTTATCGTAAATAATAAGTGATGTTGTAAGGGAATTTGTTACTGCACCACTTTATTGGGTTGCCCAATATATAACACATGACCATTTTGGTAATCATTGCTGCCATGTAGCAGTAAGTGAGATGTTTTAATGTAAGAAATGGGTCATTTGCCGGGTGGTCGTGATAAACTAGGTCACACCATAAGCAGCATTGCATCACAAATATGTCCCTCGAATATCATGGATCTGTTACATATTACCCTAAAAATGGTAGAAAACATGCATTTTTGCTAAAACTTCTTTATGCTAAAACTTTAACGTATTTGAGAAAGTTTGGTGTTAATATGAAAGGTCTATTCATACTCTATTTATAAAAGGTGAACTTTTCATGATTTTAATTTCTGAAGTTATACTTGAAAAAGCAGTAAGGAAACATGATGGATCGGGTGGTTGAGGCGACGTTTATTGAGGCGCGCGTAGGATTACATGCAAAAGTGTAAGAAAGTTATGATTTATTAACACTTGTATTGTTAAAAATAAAAATGCTGTGATCATAATTTGATGAATATACTTGAATGAAATATGTATAATGCTAAATCATGTATCGAACATTGACATATCATCTAAATTTTGTTGTTTCTTAATGGTTTATATGTGGGTAATTTTCTCTATACATTACTGTACAAAACATGCATTTACACTCGGACACTTGAAACGGCATATCTTTTGACCGAGTCTACGTGTTCCGTAACTGCTTTTTCAAGTATAACTTCATAAATTAAAATCATGAAAAGTTCACTTTTTATACATAAATAGAGTACAAAGTTAAACATTTTTCAAAAGGAAATTTGATGAGGAATCTAATTCTGTGATTAATTTTTAGGTAGTGTTACAAGTCTGGTTGATACATATCTGAGAAATCTTGAGTGCAGCTTTCTCAGAAAACTTGTAATACAACATTATGGCACAAAGTCTATAGCAGGACATTGGAAGTCATCTGGTTTATAAATATTGTGCCAACAAACTTCCTCATATGACAGAGGAAAAAACAACATATTTGGATTGAAACCATTGTCCTTCACTTTAACACTAGAATCGCATTCTGTTTTGTTTTAATACATCTCTTCCTTTTTAGTTCGAAATTGAGGTGGCCAGTATTGAATAAAGCTGCAATGTGAGCTAATGTATGCTCAGAATATTAGATGTTTTTTAGAAAAAAGTGTACACGCGTGTGTCATTTAATCCTTGGCTTCCTGGCTAACATGAAACTCTCCAGGGGGAGACTTCCATTATATAATGTGTACATTATCTATGATCATTTACTTTTGAAAAATGCACATGGTAGGGTTGCATTGCCCAAAGAGCTAAATTGATGCTCTACTTTACCTTTAAAAGATAAGGCCATTTAAAATTAATTGTTTGTCTCAAAGCTCTCCTACTCTTAAAAAACTAATGCAAAATATGTTTTTTTCTTAGTTTTTTTTTCATGTGTGACAGAAGTTCTGAGTGCCATTCTAAATATAAAGAAAAATAATTTCATGTGTACCCCCCTCATATATTAACATGATGCAAAACTATTGGCCCTTTTAAAAATCAAAAACAGAATAAAGAACCAAATTAATAAATTTTATGTTGCAAGAAAATATATTAAAGGAATTGATTTAGGTATTCAATCACACGACACAGAGTTGTTCATCGCGAATCAACAACGATGCGTCTGCGTATTTTTATCGCGCGAGGGTGGCTTTAGCCACCCGAGCGTGATAAAAATACGCAGACGCATCGGATGCAGAGTTGTTGATTCGCGATGAACAACTCTGTGGCGTGTTTGAATACCTTTCAACAACGAAAATCTTCCTGAAAAGTTATGAATTAAATTCTAAATGTTTTTAATTTAACAGATAGGCCTACTTATCTTTATAAAAACATTTAGCATATCTGAAGCAAAGTGCTAATTTTTGAATGTTTGCTGCTTTGACTTTATCATTTTTCCCAAGCACCGGGCTTTTGCACGTACTATAAGTGCCCGACGCGCGATGATCTGTGTGACGACTTTTGTGTACTGCGTAAACGCACTTCAGTAAACGCCGTGCCGTGCGTGACGCGCTAATTTGAATATCAACTGTGGATTCATCACGAATCAACAACGGTACGCGCATGTATAAAGAGATACAGTGAGTTGTTGAAATGGCTGGATACACCATGGATTTGCACTTTCAACACCATTGATTCATCCATTTTCCTCGCTCCGTTCATTTTGATATGATATTGATGACTTAAATGAATTTTGATATAGGAGCTTCTTGAATATTAATTAATTACGTCACCTACGTAATCACATCGGACAGTGCCGTTGTGAAAAAATCGTTGCACTCGTTCTGGCCTATTTGGAATTTTCTGGATAAGTGTCCAGTCATTTTGCCCTCATTCTGGTATGTCTATTTGGAATTCTCTGGGTAAGTGTCCTCGTTCTGGTAGACCTATTTGGAATTCTCTGGGTAAGTGTCAAATCATTTTGCCCTCGTTCTGGTTGGCCTGTTTGGAATTCTCTGTGTACAAGTGTCCTATCATTTTGCCCTCGTTCTGGTAGGCCTATTTGGAATTCTCTGTGTAAGTGTCCAATCATTTTGCCCTCATTCTGGTAGGCCTATTTGGAATTCTCTGGGTAAGTGTCCAATCATTTTGCCCTCGTTCTGGTAGGCCTATTTGGAATTCTCTGAGTAAGTGTCCAGTCATTTTGCTTTCGTTCTGGTAGGTCTATTTGGAATTCTCTGGATAAGTGTCCAATCATTTTGCCCTTGTTCTGGTAGGCCTATTTGGAATTCCCTGGGTAAGTGTCCAATCATTTTGCCCTCTTTCTGGTAGGCCTATTTGGAATTCTCAGGGTAAGTGTCCAATCATTTTACTCTCGTTCTGGTAGGCCTATTTTGAATTCTCTGAGTAAGTGTCCAGTCATTTTGTCCTCATTCTGGTAGGCCTATTTGGAATTCTCTGGGTAAGTGTCCAATTATTTTGCCTTCGTTCTGGTAGGCCTATTTGGAATTCTCTGAGTAAGTGTCCAATTATTTTGTCCTCGTTCTGGTAAGCCTATTTGGAATTCTCTGGGTAAGTGTCCAATCATTTTGCCCTCATTCTGGTAGGCCTATTTGAAATTCTCTGGGTAAGTGTCCAATAATTTGCCCTCATTCTGGTAAGCCTATTTGGAATTCTCTGGGTAAGTGTCCAATCATTTTGCCCTCGTTCTGGTAGGCCTATTTGGAATTCTCAGGGTAAGTGTCCAATCATTTTGCCCTCATTCTGGTAGGCCTATTTGGAATTCTCTGGGTTAAGTGTCC
>JXSR01S033359.1:101078-119988 GCA_000969725.1 Ophiothrix spiculata
CCCTGGCTAGGTAGCTTTAACGGGTCATTAAGCTTAATTAATCACTTCATTTGGATTTTATTCTTAATTTCTTGAAAGTCAAATAAATTGTCTATTTAATTTTCAGTTGGTGAGTTACAGAGTAAAATCCTTTCCAAAAATGAACAATGAATTAGTTCTCAACACAAGCATATTTAATATGAAATCATCAGGAGTTTACACATCTAGATTATTGGAAACACATAGTTGTGTAATTTCCACTCTAACACACACCCAAGAATGTATGCACAACTAGAATTCAGATTAACCCATGACCGTGTGAACACAATCTAGATGAGTTCAGATTGAAGCTACAAATCCCATTGGCTATGCTCTTCCTGCTAGTAGTGGTGGGCTATACAGGGTGAAAAAAATGTCAATGTTTCAGATCACAGAGAGTACTAGCTCTATGAATGCAGCTTGAGCTCCTGAACAATTTGATACCTTTTTCAAAGAAATCTGTCGAAAATTGAGTTGGTGCCGGCCAAAAAACGATTTGGGGCAAAAAAGGTCGTTCACCCCGCCCATTTTCATCAAACTTGTATATCTCTGCTTCTACATAAGCTAGTTTAGTGATTTTGGTGTCTAAATATGTGTAAATGAGTTCAAGAAAGTCATTTCTGCAAGTTAGATGAAAATCGAACATTTCGTTTCTGTAAAAATGGCCGTTTGGGGTCAAAATTGAGCATGAGGGCGCTTTTCCAAAAATTGTGCAAATCTTACGCAATTTGATATTTTTTTACGTTTGTGGATGTAAGATATTCACAAGCTAGACGTCCTCAAGAAATTTGAGCACTTTATCACCATTAGTTTGGCCGTGGCATTCATTTGAATACTGTTGGAACGCTCCTATTCAAATGCATGGGGTCAACGAACTTTTTCCTTGTACAAGTCAATGGGGGCACATAAGTGAATATCCAAACGATCATTACACGCAAAATATCGCTCAAAATATGCTCAAATTTCTTAAGCAAGTCATGCTAATAAATATCTTGCATTTACAAACTTAAAAAATGAAAAATTGCATTAAGACATGCATAATATTTGGAAAAGCGCCCTCACCCCCAATTTAGACCAAAAAAGCCCATTTTTACGAAAACGCAATGTTCGATTTTCACCTAACTTGCAGAAATGAATTCCTTTAGTTCATTTACACATATTTAGACACCAAAATCACTAAACTAGCTCATGCAGAAGCAGAGATATACAATTTTGATGAAAATGGGCGGGGTCAACGACCTTTTTGCCCCAAATCGTTTTTTGGCCGGCACCAACTCAATTTTTGACTGATTTTGTTGAAAAAGGTATCAAATTGCTCAGGAGTTCAAGCTGCATTCATAGAGCTAGTACTCTCTGTGATCTGAAACATCACCATTGTATAGCCCAACACTACTGCTAGAAGACCACACCTGGAAGCTCGTATAAGGAGTCCCATGCTTAAACCGCTTAGCCAATCCCACATCTTTATTAGAAAAGAGGAAGTGTTGATTACTTGAAGGAATTTTTCATATCATTTATGCCAAATTAACCCTTTCAGTCATATGCCATATGACATATTTTTTGGTTTGATGCCAAAATTTGAAATTTACTGCCTTTAAGGAAAATCTCTCAGGCAGTGCAAAGAGTATAATAGGGCATGGTGCAATTTTGATTTTATGTGTTGAGTTGTCATACAGGGGAAAAGTATTGATTATAAAAAAGCACTAGGGTCAGTGCATGATGAATTTACACACAAGTTTAAATTTTTGGTGCGTGTGGCCTAGCGGAATAGTGCAGGACTCATAAACGGAAGGTAGTGATTTCCAGACCTGCTAGTGCCAACATACTGTGAACCTGGGCAAATCACTTTATCACACTTAAGTCATTGACCCGAGCACATCAGGAGGGATATCACAACCTAAATGCTGATAGGTCTGAGGTTTAGGTCATTGGCTGCAAGTGGTTCAGATGATTCCCTTGTTACGGCATGATAATAATGCCCAGCACTTTTTATCAATAATTAGCAAAGACGCAATATAAATGCTGGAATTGTTATAATTTAGCTGAACGGCCAATAGGGGAAATGGATTTACCATATCAACAGATCTAGAGTAAAGATCATGGACTTAGCGCCTTTTTTTCCTCTACGGAGACAAAAACAAATGGGGGTATTCGGGTTTATCCCAAAGTTGCATCGTGACTTGTTGTAATAGTAGTGCATCCACGCATCCAATCCTTAAATCTGTTTAGTTTTGGTGCACTTTGGTGCATTGGTTTAAATCAAGCACACCTAAATAACTCATTTTTGACTAGGTCCAAGAAGATCCACAACAACATATGGTCATCTTTTTTGAGGTGAGGCCCATTTGCGTTTCATCCCACTCACTTCATCCACATCGCACTCCTTCCTGGTCATCGTTGATTAGAGTTGATAAATACCTTTATTTGGCTAATATTGTTGATTGATTTTATAGACTAATACATTATCTTCAAAATCATACCAAAATTATGACATATCATACGATTATTGAAAAGTTGTGACGAAATTTGTTGCACAATGTACATATCTCATCCACACCAACCATGTACACTTATGCCTTTTTACATCTCTGGCTAAATTAGCTCATTGACTTTTAACTTGTTAAAAGCATTAATTATCAACTTTATTCGGGTTAATTCTAACTTGTTTTTGATAAACAATAACTAGCCTTTAAAATCATATAAGATTGGTGATGCTTCAATGGATTTTCAAGGCGATATGACAGAACAATTATTCATGCACAATGCACAACATGATGCCTCATCCTCAACCTCACCCAAATCCACCCCTGGCTAGGTAGCTTTAACGGGTCATTAAGCTTAATTAATCACTTCATTTGGATTTTATTCTTAATTTCTTGAAAGTCAAATAAATTGTCTTTAAAATCATACCAAAATTATGACATTTCATTTGATTGTTGAAAAGATATGACAAAAATTGATGCATAAATCACTCTCCATGTAACAAATCCACCTTTTATGGGTGCCCACATTAAAAAGGATGACCATATAGTGCCCGCATGTGGTCGGTCAAGATTCGGCTTGTCTCAAGTTGACCCTAATATCCGCAGTTTGAGCCCCATGCCTGGCGACAACATTACACAGGCTGGTATAGGAAGTCTGTGATCTCCCCTATATATATGACCATATCTCAAATGTTAAAGACGATCGCGGTATTAATTTAGAGGTCAGTTGTTGGTCGGTGCGGGTCAATTTTGATAAAACGTGTGTGTGGAAACTAAATGTTAAGTGGAAACTAAATGTTAAGATATGCACCTTATACACAAAACGCAACGCGCCTATGCATTGTCTTACCGATAAGCGCTGAACATCAAGAAGAATACCGCAAAATATTATCGAGTGCTCCCAACTCAACAGGCCTTCAGTGATCAAACTTTTTATGTGTGTTTTCCTATACTACAAAATGCTGATTTTTTCACATATTTGCTAAGTTTTAGCTGGTCTATTGTATGTGAATGTGGATGTCTAATTGAGAAAAAAAATGGAGTCACCGACTGTTTTAAAAAGATAACGTGTGACGAAATTGCATGGGTAAAATCTATAAAACAATTTTCATAACCGGAAATGTCAACATTCTGTTGTGTAACATTGAACAGATAAAAATGTAATTACGTCAAGTAATCTAATGCTTAAGTTTTCAAGTTATCGTCCATTAAAAGAAACTCACGGCATCATATCTGACGTCATAGCGCGCTTAGATTGTCGGTGACCCCAATTTTTTATTGATTAATTTTGAAGTTTAGACTCTAATCTATTAACTGACAAAACATAAACAAAATCTACAGGTAGGAACTTATCACCACGATCATCATTAATATAGATCGATCTACACTTACACATCACTCTCCACTGTATAGACGCCTTCTAATAATGCTTCATATGCCATCCACCTAACCTGATGTTTCTGTACAAAATGAGGAAAATATAATTATTTTGGATTTTGCCAGAAAGCGACAAGTCTGTTAAATGAATACCCTATCTGAGACCATATGCAAATGTAACGAAATGATGATTACAAAAACAAGAGTGGTAGAAATGTAACCGCAATAAACCATTTAAACAAATGGTAGAGTTCCTATCATTTTGAAGCATTTTTATTAAAAATTGAGACATCAATATTATCGATCTAAACCATTCTTCTGAAGACTGCTGAACAGCCAAATTTGAAACCCTATGTCAGACTTGCAAAGCAGATCAATTTTGATACACTTTATTGCAGGTCTCGAGCCTTGTCTAGCATTTTGGCACTGGGATGTTTACTCAACCAAATAAACAGTTACCCACCCCGGGGGGAAAGTTATGATTATCAAAAACAATAATTTTTGTTTTTTTTTCAAATGGTTGACATCCTGAGGTTAAATATACTGCTTATGTTAATATAGCATAAAATCACATAATTGTCATTGATATTAAAAACTTGATTCCATTTGAAGAAAGTTGCATTGATTATTGTATGCGTCGTATCTTCATTTCAGACTTCTCCAGTGCTAAAAAGAGAGAGTGCACTGGAAATGAGTACCAACTCATAAATGAAGCAGGACGATTGGGCACAGTAGATGACCCCTTATATAAGCTGTTGAGATGACAATTAGCGCAAAGACGATGATACCACCAGGCTCCTTGGAGAAGAATAGCACAGTTACCACCATGAAGATGTGGATCATGATCCATGTCTTTAGTTGTAAACAACTGGCCATTACTTGCAGTAAAATGATCAGTGATGTTACCCGTGAAATTACCAACAGAGAGTTTATACAAGCAGTCAGAATCACCAATCTTGAAATCTTCATACTGGGCATATCCTGTGTCACCACAAAAGTCCTGCAAGTCTATTCGCAAAGTCCATCGTCCACTACTGGTCAATCTATGGATCTGGTGTAGGCCTAACCAATGTTCACCATCCAACTTGCCAAAGCCACTTTCATAATCATCCCAATCCAAATTAAAATCCACAGAACCATTAAAGCGCTTTTGGAAGACAGTCCAGCCTCCTTCGTCAGTTTCCATGTCGCAGTAAACGTTAAAGGGTCCTTGTCCATCTCTTGGGTCGATGGTGTACACTCCTGAACCATAGTTATCAGCTACCGATATATTTGAACAGTCTGTTGCAACATCGATGGATTGAAAAATTCGATCTTGTGGAGTTGGTTCAAGTGAAGCTGTAGACGTTTGAATTGGTTTGGTTGTTTGGATAGGTTGTGGTGATATGTTTCGTTGCCATAGCAACTTTCGGTGTAGGTATTACATCAGTTGTTTGTCCAGGTTGTATTAATATATCCTCAGATTGTTGACTTTGTAGCAAAGTGACAATTTGTTCAAGGCTATCAGCCATGCGTGATTGAGTAGCAGATATCTGAGTTTGAGTTGCAGCCATCTGAGTTTGAGTAGCAGCAATTTGAGTTTGAGTAGCAGCCATCTGAGTTTGAGTAGCAGCCATCTGAGTTTGAGTAGCAGCTATTTGAGTATGAGAGGCAGCTATTTGAGTTTGAGAAGCAGCTATTTGTTGAAGGAGAACTTCATTATTTGATGTTGACGTGCTCATCTTCTCCATAAATCTATTCATTTCATTCAACACAGTGGTTGTATTTTCAAGCAGAATTTCCTGTTCTTCCAGCAGTTTGATCATCTCCACTTGTCCAGTTGCTAACACTGAGAATTGTGACTCAGCGTGGTTGAGTTGACTTGCTACTGTGTCTAAAAGAAACAGATGTCTAAGAGATATGCCATGATGTGGTATCAAAATTCCTGGAGTTAAAGATCAAATGTTCGAAAGCACCAAGCCCTTTTACTTTTGTGTTGTGTGTTCTATATCTGAACTTCAAATAGCAAGGTAGACTATATCTTACTTATTCAGTACACAGATAAATTCCCAGGGTTGCCCATTGACAAGCCTGACTTCCATTTGAACATGAAGTCACAGTATATCAATGACATTTCGGATAAATTCCCAGGGGTGCCCATTGGCAAGCTTGACTAAGCATTTCAAGTTCATCTTTTCAACTTGAATATTAAGTCACAGTATAAAAATCACATTCTGGATCAATTCATCAATTCCGGGGGGGGGTGAGGGGATGTTCCCATGGACAATTAAGCTTGAATAGCCATTTCAAGTTCATCTTTTCAACTTAAATATGAAGTCAAAGTATACCAATCACATTTTGGATAGATTCCGGGGGGGCATGAATGTGCCCATGGACAAGCTTGACAAATCATTTCAAGTTCATCTTTTTCACTTGAATATAAAGTCACATATGTGACAAAACAAAATACAAAAAAAATGTGGCGAGGGGTGAATGATTCCATAGAATGGAATCTTCACTTGTTACCGATCGATAAAATAATGGTTTTTTTGAGTATCGATAACAGTATGTACCACGTGTATCAAAAAAAATTGTGCACGGATTAAAACTGATTTTGACCTTGATAAAAGCACCAAATCATAATTTTCTTGTTATTAAAGTAAAGCAGATTCAAATGCAGAAAAAATTATAGAAATCAGATTAAAAATAAAAAAAAGATATGATCAATTTTGTAAGTACTTTTAGCTTTTATCATAATGCCGTAACCCGTAATTGTGATATGTAATTTTGCTAAACTGTGTAAATCCCATTGGAATGGAAGAAAAAGAGACATACTTACAAAATTGATCATATCTTTTTTATTTTTCATCCGATTTCCATCATTTTTTCTGCATTTGAAAACTTATTAAATTTGCTTTACTACAATAACAAGAAAATTATGATTTGGTGCTTTTATCAAGGTCAAAATTAGTTTTAATCCGTGCACAATTTTTTTTGATACACGTGGTACCTAGGACTTAATCAGAGTGAAAACAGCTGCGAGTTGTTGATGAAAATACACACCTAATTTTACTAGACCTCAAAAGTCGGACTCCCAACATTCATTTTTTAGTCATTTTCAACTTCAGCTCACCATATCTCAAAATTGACTGTGCTGTAATGATGTACATTAATGTACGATTCAATTGATTTCTTGTTGATTTCTGTGAATTCATTTTGTTAAAATTGAAAATAAAACTACCATAGCATGGTACAGGCTATGTGAGGCCCTTGGTACAAAAGATAAAAAATATGTGCAGTTTCTGCTAAAATAATTTTACCAAAGATAGACACACACATATTGCATGTCAAGAGAGGTGTTCAATACCACTTTTAAACTGAAGCTATTTTATACATATTATGTAGTTCAATTTGATTGACAATTATTTGGAAAGTTTCAAGGAAATATTTGCATTTTTATATTTCAGAAATTGAAAACTTGCCAGTGAGAGGTCTATGTGAGTAGACTTTATTACCTTGAAATCTGAACAAACAATAAAATTTAATTGACATGCATGCATTAAGTTCTTTGTTATCATAATGGTATTTTTTATGAATTTGTTATGCTTTTAAGCATAAAAAAATCTAAAAAAGACAAGTTTTAAGTTTCTGTAAAATGAAAATGAATTTAATTACTTGAAACTCTTATAATATTCATCAATTAAATTGAAATAAAAAGTCAAAACTTTGGTTTGGTTTTGCATATTGATCTTGGGTATGCGACTATTCTCTAAAAGTATGTATTGATGCTTGATGTCAGGAAAGAGGTTCAGTTTTGCTTATAAAACTTTGCTTTTACATCATTGAGTGCAGAAAAATCAGAAATAAATTTTAATCTCTCATTTGATCTGGTAATAAAGCCAAGTTTAATATTTCAACTCCAGAGGCTAGCATTTATTGTTGTTGCCAACAATAATTAATAATGAAAGAAAATCTAAATATCCCGAGGGGTTGAATTTGACAAGGAAACATCGCATGCATGCTGCCATCATTACCAGTACCTATTCAAATGATGCAGAAATCTCAAAACGCTTGGAACAAAGTTAAGGGATGATGTTGAAGTTGTCCAATTCCCTTTTTAATTAAAACGATCTCCTGCATTTATTGAACACTCATATTTGACTTGCATTTCTTGGTGTATTGATAATTGATATGGGCAGCTTCTGAAATCTTAGGCATGTCAGTGGCTTGTAGTTATATGGTAATGCAGCCTCGGATCCAGAGGATGGGTGGAAGGGGTGGGCGCCCCCGTAAAATAGGCAAAATCCTGCAAAATCAGCCTAATTTGGTCATTTTTTGTTATAAAAGCTGAAAAACACATTCTCCGCCCCCGTAAAATTCAGATCCTAGATCTGTGACTGTAATGGGCTACTTTATCTATAGGAAATGGCTATTGCTGCTCCCACATGGAAGCAACCTATTCTGTTGGACGCACTGATGTCACAGAGTAGAATCCTGTTCTCTGATTGGTCAATTGAGGCTGTTCCATGTTACTCCCTGGCGTGAAACATTGCATTGGAGGTCAATGAAAAAGTCTACAAAATTTACATTTTCAGCTAAATTAATTTTTGTATAAACCTCTTTCTTTGATATATTGTTCAAAAATGTGTCTTTCATCTTTATTGTAAGTAAATATTAATGAATCAGAGCCGAACCATAAAATATTGTGGAAATATTGATTCACTCCATAGACATCGCACAGTAAGTTTCACTCCAGTAACAGGGACTGAGTACGCCAAATTCAACAACTGCGTCCGACAGAATTGGACGGGGTCAAGGGGATCAAGGGGGTTGGTTATTGGGGTTGGATTTGACTTGCATTTCGTAAAGTGGACAGCTTCTAAAATCTTATGAATATCAGATAAATTGTCCTGGGCTATACTTTGATCAATACCAAATAGGCGGGCCTTTTCAGATCGTGAATTGATACAGATAGGCGTGAGGGTAACTGAACACAGCATAACTACAGGGGACGCATCACACGTCACACGTGTGACTCACGCAACTGTATCTACGGTGCGCGTGTAAGTGGGATTATGTTTTCTTTGTGGATTCATAAAGGAAAGTCTCATTATTCCCGCCTATTTAGTAATGATCAAAGTATAATTCTATGGGCCAGCAGTTGCTGCTACACATGGAAGCAGACTATTAGATTGAAAGGGTGTCCAAGGGAGTTGAGGGTTTTTTGATTTGACTTACATTTCTTGGTGCAGTAAAATGGACAGCTTCTGATATCTTGGGCAGGTCGGTGGCTTGTCCAAAGTCGGCAATCTTGGCTTTGTTGTTGAATGTTATCACTACGTTCTTGGCACATAGATTCCTATGTACATACTGAAAAGTAGAAAATTTATTATATCAAAATTATGCAATAAATCAAGGAGAATTGATAATTTTTTTGAAAAACAAGTGAAAGACTTTATAGGACAGCTTCTGAAATCTTAGGCAGGTCGGTGGCTTGTCCAAAGTCGGCAATCTTGGCTTTGTTGTTGAATGTTATCACTACTTCCTATGTACATACTAAATAGTGGGAAAGATAAACAAATTATATCAAAATTATGCAGTTGATAAAAACTGATCTGCTAATTTGTGGAAAAGACAAAGAAAATTGGGGGTATTTTGGGACTGGGACCCTGTGTATACACTGAAAAGAAGGAAAGTTATACATATAAAATTATGCAATAAATCAAAATTAATTGATATAACTGAGGGCAAAGGCAAAGAAAGACTAGATTTTGTTTTTCAGGACTGGAATTTCACTTGATAAAAGAGGGGATAGCGGCTGAGTGGTTAGAGTGCTGGCCTCATATTTGCATGCATTCATCTGTCGCCGGATCGAGTCCTGGGCCCGGCATGTCTCCTTGTTTCCTTAAGCAAGAAACTTTACTTGCTTCGTGCTTCCTGACACACTGTCGGATATAAAAGAACATCATGGGCTAAGGGCTGTTTCGAAATAAGAGTAGGGGAATCCTCCCCGGTACCGGTGACCATATGTCAAAATACGTCAAAAAGAAATTTTTAATAATCTTTACACCAAATACAGGTACAGTATTCACAACCATATTTCAGGGGGGAAAAAATATACATGCCAAATATATGGCGGCCAAATAACCGATTGTCGTCATGCAACATCTCAATTTTGACCAAAATTTTAAAAACCCACTTCCCAAAGAATTTCCAATGAAATTTGTCTCAAATTAGGAGATCATGAATACATTGAAATAACATTTGGAAAATTTTACTCCGGGGTGGTTTTATGGGCAAATCAATTTTTTTTTTCGCAACCCCTAAATAGCATTTATGCTAATTAGCTCAAAAACGACGCGGACGATCTCAGGTTGTTGTTTTTTGCCAAAAAAGGTGTATCTTCTATTTTCTGCTATAACAGCCCGAAATATTGCGGCGTTAAAATGCGACAACCGAAAACCAAATGTTGGGTACCATATGATACCCCCCTTGTGCAGTTAAGGGTTTAATTCCCTCCTACCTTCAATGCTGCCATGTGCCTCATGCCAGCTGCTATATCGCAAGCAAAGCTTAACAGCTCCTCTTGAGGAAGTGGTGAAAACGGCTCCTGGTCCCGGCGACGAGCTCTGCAGCGACGTAAAATGCGTAACATATCCCCACGAGATGCATATTGAGTAATCAAACATTGTTGAGCTGTAACGAAACAGATTTTGAAATCGATAGCTTTATACACTCCCGCTCGAAAGCATTTCTGCATAATTAAAAACATTCATAATAGAAACCTCATTTTGTTATAATAAACGACCTAAAATCATAAGATTCATACTAGTATAGGAAACTTATCTATTCAATAAGAATAAATCGATGATAATTATGCGATATAGACTCTGTCAAAAAATGATGAAAATCGGGTAAGCGCTTTTTGAGATTTAGCTCTTGGTATATTGTAACAGGCTGTTAATTGTGAAGATGGTGTTGCATTATGATTCGGCCTAATAACTTGTATAGAGAGTAAACACATATATACTGGTATACAAAATGGTCATATCATCCATCCCTACTAAAATTGCCACACTGCCCAACCCTAGTTCTAACAACCTGATCTTACCCCTATTAAAAAGTAGAAATTTTTGGTTACCCGAACATGTCATTCAAACTTAACTTTTTTTCAACAAGGGACTAATTTCAGAATTTTTACCTGGGTCCTGGCCGGGTCCAGGTCTGAATTTTTCATTAACATAACACTCCCTGCTTCTGATCTCCCACTTCCAACATCGCACACATTGACCAATCAGAGGGCAGGATTATTAAAATTCCCCCTCGACAAAAATCAGAATCCTGCTCCTGCTCCATAACTCCCACTCCCAACCCTGGCATAATCCGACATGGTATATATACTATACTACTTGCACTGCAAGTGTACACATAATTTTACTTGTATGGTGGGTGGCTTAAAGGAGCATAATCCATTTGCCTTGACTTTTATTCAAACTTTTTGAAATTTTGGTATCAAAATATTGCTCATATTTTTCTCCAGTTTTCCCAGCATTTTAAGCAAACAAAATTCCCTGAATTTTCCCTGACAAAATTTCAAAATTCCACAATAATTTGTTTACAAAAAAATTGCTAAAACTGATTACTTTTCAAATCCTATGACCACAAATGACCCTGAACTTTACAGAGACCTGACACACCAGGGAAAGTGAAAACTTTCGACCAAATTTCCCTGACTTTTCCCTGGTTCAAGGATATTTTATCAAATTCCCTGACTTTTCCCTGACTGGAAAAGGATAAAATAATTGTCTCTGATTTCCCTGATTGGCTGGAAATCATGTTCTCATAAGCCATATGAAATTTCATGGCTGAGTTATATTCCGTTTTGGAGATATATATATATGAAAATGTGTCTAATTATGGTAACCATTAGCAATTTTATACAGTAATTAACGTATAGGCGGCTCTGAAATACAAAACTGCCCATAAAATCAAAACGGTTTCACTGATTCAGCCAAAATTTGAAATTTAAACCACCTTACGTAGTCATCTTTGATATGACTTTGAAAAATCGGACCAAGCTCCTTTAACAACAGGTATCAGCTATGAAATCCCTGCAATATGTTTCCAAATAACCTTGAGAAATTAAATGAATAAAATCCCCCTGTCAGTATACGGTACCAGCAAACATCTGACAGCATGTGAAGCCTAGAATAAATGGGGAAATCAGATTGGTAACTCGTGATATAAAATTTATGCTTAAAGGGTCTAGCCTAGATTCCACTTGGAATGAAAAACTTATGAAAATGCTCTAAATAAAGCTTAAAAGTGTGGTAAGTACAAAAATTACACAGAAGTGGCTTATATTGAGAGAGAATTAATTTACAATATATCATTCTGTGATGGTGGTGTGACTATCCTGTGTTTTCTAAATCCTAAATTTGTACCTCAGATGGATTAACCAGATAAAAGATCAAACAAAGCTCCTGGAGATAATACATATCAAAAGAGAAATAATTTTATCAAAAATAATTTGTTTACCCATCATGGATGTAGAAACAAGATCTTTTTAAAATTTGAAACTAGAAACACTATTTCACAACACTTTTTTGCGCTGGCGTAAAATATTAAAGTTGGTAAAGAATTGCAATTTTCTCCAATATTGCTCAAAATCATGGAAAACTACTGGTAGGTTATATTACTATAAACATGTTCTATTGATCCATAAAAAAAAATATGTAGGTAAAGAATTAGTGGGAAGAATCTAGGCCAGTCCCTTTAAGCTAATATATCACAATGAATGTAACAAAAAAATCAGCAGTTTTGATGCAGAAAACCTTAAAAAAAGTTTAACCTTACAAATCCCTAGAAATGTGTGGAGGTTTTAGAGGTTACAGGCTTCGGGATGCTCCACCCATCCCAAAATAATTTTGAGTATTGCCTCCCCCTTCCCCCACCCCACCTCCCTCCCCCGATGCATACATGTAAGTACTTACTTGTATCATTTTCTTGAGTTTTATAACACATCCCCATCAGCCATAACACGTTCGGATGTCTACCTATACTGGCCATCACTTCAAATTCATTCTTCAATTCCTTTACTGATTTCTCATCATTTTCATCTGAAAAAGGAACAAAAATGTGTCAATATTTAAAGGTTCTGTGCAATCAACTTCAAAATGGGTAGCATGCTAGTTGCACTACACCTTCCCTCCAACCCATACCACCCCTTCCCCCTGCTTGAGAATTGTCTGCTCATTGGTCAAATCATCCACGTCTATTAATTATTATCTAACCAATCACAAATTTTGTAACAAATGAGCCAAAGCAAATTTATCTTGTTTGTAAATTTGGCTATGAATCAACATTTCTATAAAGCAATAAAGGACCACTCAGAATAACTTCTTCATGCATTGTCAATAAGGCCAAAAAAAATTATGGTTTGTCTCAAAGCTGATGAGTGATTTGAAAAGTAATGCGGAATGCGTTTTTTTTTTAAAGGTTCCAAACTTTATCTGTACGTACCGCATGCAATGCGTCATATTCTGCACCGTCAGCATCATCAACTACACCGAAGCCATAAATAGATCGCCTATTTTTTTATGCACAGGTTATTTCCGGTTGTAATGTCAACTACTACTTCACTCCGAGGGGTTTATTGTTCAACGATTCATGCAGAAACCATTTTCTAAACTTCCCGCAAAGCAGCTGAATCTTTAAAATTACTTTGATCCTCAATGACTGTCATGAGATCACACAAGCAAATCAACAACAAGCAGGATGGTTGTTCTTCATAAAATGCGCAATAAATACAACACAAAGTCTATGAGCTTGTTAAAGTTTACTGTAGTAAAAGTTGTAGTAACGCACACTCAATGTTGACACAGGAACACCATTTCTGCAAAGGACGAATAGAGGACAAGCTGCAGTTGCAATCTTTCTCATACGAGCTTGCCGCAAGATTTTGGACGTATAGAAGATGAAATATGAATTCGTTTTGGGTGAGAAAAAAATCAAATTTTCTCCGATAAAAACTTGAAATAAAAAAAAAATTCCGCATTACTTTTTTTCATAATCGCCCGATTTTACAAATGCCCGCATCAGCTTTGAGACAAACTTTTTTTTTGTTTGGCCTAATGATTATATATGAAAGTGACATCTTTTAAAAGTTCATAAATTCTAGTCAAAAGCCAATGTAAAAATCAATCGTGATATGCTATAACATTATGACAATAAAAGAGAATGTCAATTTTGATATTTAAAGCTTTGTTGTGCAAAAATATGTACATATTTTTCATTTCAAACCATATGGTCATATACCATTACTTAACCAACTGCACAAAAAAAAAATTGTGATAAGGAATGCTTTATCTATAAAAGCAGTTTCTGATTTTTAAATAATGCTGGTAGAAACATGCACATACATCATAGAGCAAAATTTTGAAAGTGTTTTTGAAAGTAAACGTTTTTCCCATATTTTCAAAATTAGGGATGGTCCAAATACGACCGTATTGAGAATTGAGCACAGGGTTCTCACCAGGCAACATTTAGTGCCGGGTACAATTTTTGTGAAATAGTAAGAAAATATAAATTTTTCTAATAATTGCTCATTTTTCTGTTGAGTGCCGGGTATTTTGACTCAAAATCAACCTGAGAGCCGGGTGGAAATTAAGAGTGCCGGGTGGCCCCGCCTGCCACCGCCTGGCGTAGTGACAAACCTGATTGAGCATTTACAATGTTAGAACAGGAAGTTTGACGGGTGTACTACGACCATACAATTTGATTTTTCGCCTATTTTATCATGTTTATTTTGATCAAATGATGATTTTATCATGAATTTTTGAAATTGTGTTCAAAATTCTATGATTTTATTATCCAGTTCAGGTAATCGGTCGGCAGATTTTGTACCCGGGTAAGGTCATGACAGGCGTACCCGGGTTTTAGTCCCAGGACTTTTAAAAAAACCACTCCATCTCACCTCTTAACAGCTTGACAACAACCTTTTGCTCCCCTTCTTGTTTGGGATTTTTCAATAATCCTTCACAGATATAGGAGAACTGTCCGCTGTGCAGCAATTTGCCGATGTCCAAGTACTCTTCCTGTACTATCCAAGCATCTCTAACATGTCGAACCTTCATGGAGCTGACACCGTCAGGAACCAGCACGGTTTCACCATCAAACTGTGTCAAAAATAAATGTTTTTTATTCATGAACGGAAATGTAAGACAATCCAACATTTTGCTTTGTATGCAAACTGATTTGTGCCAGGTTTACCACCAGCGTTCGAAATGCTGGTTGTCTGGTTGTCCGGAACAACCAAATCTAGCGCTGGACAACCTAAATTAATGCTGTGGTTGTCTGGCGGACAACCATAATTTTTCAAAGTCAAATAAACATACTTCTTGGCATGTTTATTTCAAAACTGGAACCTTCGATAAAATTGTAAAATTTTTGAGAATTTTTCTTCAATTCCCTGATCGCCGTAAAAATATTACTTTTTATCAATTTGCTGTTGAAAAAAATAGAAGAAGCTAGGTGTCTCGTAGTTGTCTGTGCGCTTGGGAGACCCTTTTTTTTTTTGCCTGTCAGTTTTGAAAAGCTACGTCAAAAAAATGTGGGGGTACCTTTATGAGTGGCGCCGCGCCTGATGACGGACAACCACATTTCTGATGGACACCAAAAATTACAACCTGGTTGTCCGTTGGACAACCATGTTTTTTTCCTAAATTCGAACGCTGCAGGTTACCACCCTAGTTCTGCAGGTTACAAAGGAGACCCTTTGTGAAATCAAAAATTGACAAAAATGGGTGAAATAATACCCTATCTGAGACCATAAATCTCACCGTATCTGTTCAAATGGATACCCTATCTGGAACCTTACCTGTTCGAAATACCCTTTCTGAGACTGTGCGCAAATGTGACAAATGTCAGATGAAATAACTAGTACAAGAAATCATAAGTAAAATGTAACTGCACACCATTTGGACAGTTTAAAGTGTTTTTAAATATTCCATGCACTTTTACTGGCAGTGTAAGGCATCATTTACATTAATTCAAAAATTCTTTCTCAGTTTGATACCCCATCAAGAGACTTAAAAGCCAAATTTGATACCCTAGGATACTTATAGAGTACCAGGATGATTTTGATACCCTATATTGCAAGTCTCGAGACCCGACCTCACCTTTTTGGTAACGCAGTTCGTTACCAAGTTAGAATACCCAGTTACCCCCCTTCCCAAGGGAAATGATCTGGGTGCTAAAACACTCGAAACTCTATCAATGGCACTGCAACATTTAGATAAATTGATGAAGGATTAAACTTCTGCACTACTGTAAGTTTAATCCTTCATCAATTTAGTTTCTACCACTACGTACAAATCTCCACTTTTATAACATTTCGATGATTTTTACATTTTGTTGAGTCAGCCAATCATAACACTCTTTCATCTTTTTGAAGGAAAATTAAAAATTAGTACCTTTTTGGCCAAAATTACCAAGATGGGTAGGGGTTTTGAGGTTCCAGCAGCACACCCTTGCAACTCAAATATGAGTATATACCCCCCTTCCTTAGGCTATTGATTTATGCCTGACAAAGTTCAAAATAAAACATTTCCTGAAACATCTTTGGAGTCCCGGGGGGGTCACTCGACATGTGATTGGCTACGCACTGGCATCCATAAAAAGCGTCGAAAGGGTCTAATTTTCATCACTGGGCGGCGTCGACGTCTTTTGCAAAAAGGGTATGTTTTTGATGATAATGAGACATTATGGTTGTAGTGAAACTAGAATAATATGAAATGCGACAACTTTGTTTCATTTTGAGAAGAGTTTCAATAGTTCTGGAGTATAGTTCTGGAGTATTGATGCAAACACCAAATGCCCTTAAAGTATCAGATTTGGCGCATTTTATCAATACGCCTTAAGGGTAGCTTTTTTGTGAATAATCCTATTAAGTTACGCCATTTAGGGTTACATAATTTGATGGTGTGCATTACGCCATAAGCGGTCAATTTGGAGGTGTCTGGACACGAGTGGGTAGCACTTCAGTGCGAGAGTGACCAGGGTTTGGAGCAGGCCTATGAGAGGAAACAAGAGACACTAATGGCGATATAACAAAAGAAGACAAAATAAAGATACTGCTGTATATATTTCTAAGCAGTGGTCAGCAGAATCTATATTATAGGGAGGAGGAAAGTTCAATTTCTTGGGGTGCTTCAAAGAGTTTGTTTTGTCTGTAGCAAAGAGTGAAGGACTTCTAATCAGCAGGTCAGTATTAGTTCTAGAAATGGTTATGTCTTTAGGCATTTCATTTAGGTTCCATATACAAAAAATGTTTAAGAGTTAAGAGTAGGTTTAAAGTTAAATACTGTCATATTTTTGTTATTGTGAAATTGTTGCCTGAATCTTTAATATTTTAAAGCTGTGGCAGTTCAAAAAGGCTTGAAAGAGTTCTTTTATGACTTAGGACCTGGTAGAAATTTAAACTCATTCTAAATCTTAAACCTCTTTTTAGACCGTCTATGGATCTAAATGCTAAAATATTTTTATTGAACACTGATATAAAATTTTGCAGAAAGGGATCTGCATAGAAAGCAAAGCAGCATTTTACTGAACAGTGTGATTCCAAGTAGAATCCCATTATTTAGTTCAATGCTGATTTTTTGAGAACTTTACGACCTCCAGTTTGGTGCAAGAGGGTTTAATTAATGCACAAGGGTGATTTTGATTATCAATCTACATATAGCTTGGCTAGATTGGTGCAGTCATAAAGTTACATCATTATAGCGAAGAGGACATCTTATGGTTGTACAACTGGTTTATGAGATGATATCGTGTGTATCCCATCATGCTTTGCTTTGTATGGGATTGTTTGCATAGGAAATCATGTGAGTGGTTAGCGATGAAATGCCCATAAATCAAAGTTAATTGTTGTAATCTTGCATTTTAGACATGTTTCATCACTTCCTAAATACTCACATGACTTCCTGTACAAAATTTGCCATATGAAGCAAAGCATTGTGGGATACACACGCTACTTCTCTTGGGATTGATGGTCAGCAGAACCTAGGTCTATTGGTTTCGCTATAAGGGTTAAAGGTCAGGGGTCAGCTTGGTGATTTGTAAATGAAACAGTACCTGATGGGATATATCGCTTACGTCAATAAATTGCGACACAACCTAGAAGAAAAGTAATGTTAGTGAACATGCATATCCTAACTTTTTGACTTTGCTTAATATCATTTTTTTCTAAACTATAGACAACATACTATCTACCCATTATAGTTACCGAGTTAACTCTTTCACTCCGGCAAGCCACTCACAGCGGCTCTCAAATGCGTGCACAATTGGCCGGAATTTCTAATTTGATGCAATTTATTCAAATTCCTCTAAAAATAAAACTACAAGCCTAAATTGGTTGAAAATTCGCCAGCAACCAGTTGACACAAAGGGCTATCTAACACCATCATTTTTTATTAGCAAAGAGAGTAACCCAGGTGCACCCCAATTATCATATGCTATCATAAAGTGAGGTGTCTCTGAGCCGCTCGCCGTCCAAATAGGATAGATTGTTAAAATTTTATTCAAGAGTGAAAGAGTTAATATACATCACAATCAATCATAGATGGCCTAATATTTCTATAGGACTTAACTGCATGGGGGAGTAATTTGGTTGTTACAAAACAGTGCTTGAAAAAATCTGTGACAAATTTATCAAAGTTCTAATCATCAGATGGTCAAATTGTTAAAAAAACTTTGTATGCATTTATTGTATTGTCCAGTTGCACTCAACTTATTGCAAAGTGCCCGTTATGAAATGTTCTGAACATGTATAACTGATTTGCTGTCACATGATTGACAAGTTCAGTATCCTTTAGGATAGATGATATGGTTGTAAATTTAGTTTGTGTTTTGTGGAACTATACATCAATGATATATTTATCATCGTGTGTAAAATATGTATCTACATGTAGTTCTTGTTTTATTCAACTATCGTTCCTCTGGTCTACCCTTGAAAGTAACTAACATTCTAAACATTTAAAAAAAATATCATATGC
>JXSR01S033360.1:0-13336 GCA_000969725.1 Ophiothrix spiculata
ATTGAAAATGTACATAATATGGAAACTTTAACATACATTTTGGGTTTTCTAACATGTCATGCTTTAAAGAAACTCCACTCATTATGTGATGGCTCCCCGAAAGGGGGGACTTTACAGATGATATCAATTTTGATTTTATCATTTCGTCTGTTACAGTATTTTGTAAGCTTTAATATGACACCCTTACTTGTTTAAATTGATCAAGGCGATCAAATTTTACAACCGAAAATCTGCTGGAATTTCTTATTATTTTCTTTATTTTTTCCTGCCTATTTTCGTCAGTTTCTTGAAACGTTTTCTGTCGCAAAGTCACCCCTTTCGTGTGAGCCATCACATATGTGCCATTTGAATTTGAATCAAGTGTGATTTTAAAGTTAAAGATGTATTCTTTTTGAATCTGTAAAAAACAAATTTAATCTGGGGCCTTAACTGAAAGCTTCTGGTGGATGGTCTCAATTGTTATCCAATTCATTTAAGATATATTTGGAGTCTGAGGCCCAACAAGCTTTACGCTTATTTCTCAGACCTCCTCCATAATGTGTTAAAATCATTTTTTTCCTGCTAAGGCTGTATGATGAATTGCCGCAGAAGGGAAATTGGCGCAACAGGTTTCTGAAAATGTCTAAGAAAAATGCTTTTTCTTGCTTTTTTGGTCAATTTTCAGCCTCAGCTCGTGGTTTTGGCATAAGCACTTCTTCAACTTTGTCAAAAATTGGTCAAATAAGCACACGCCTAATTAGCGGAAATATGTTTGTTACTGTAACTTGCTTATATGGAAGAAATGAATTATGTTAACTATTGTATACCTTATATAATAATTATAATAATAATACAGCCTTTGTAAAGCGCCTTATACAACAATATACAGAT
This sequence comes from Ophiothrix spiculata, assembly GCA_000969725.1. NCBI lineage: Eukaryota > Metazoa > Echinodermata > Ophiuroidea > Amphilepidida > Ophiotrichidae > Ophiothrix > Ophiothrix spiculata. The sequence continues at coordinate 871 of JXSR01S033360.1, forward strand.
TCCTATCTTCTGATTGGTTAAAAGTGAGGGCTTGGATTTAACTAGACCCTGGGCATATTTTTCACCAGGCCCGCTCAATATATTTTGCGCCCTGTATCTCGAGCTTTACGCGCGCAACTTTAGGCACAGTCAGCAATGAAAGGAGAATATATTCAGTATATAAAACAAATATTGACTGCTTTTGGTCAGGGTATGGTTAAAAAAAATTCCCCTCGGTGATCTCAAAACCACGAATATGCCACCAGCTTCGCTTCAGGTATATTCACGGTTTAGAGATCACCAAGAGGGAAATAATTTAAACCATGCGCCTCAAAGCAGTCAATATTTGTATACTATACTAGATGTGTTGAAAACACAACTGAATCACAATTGTAACCCATATAGATGAGTTTGTGAACTGTACAAATCATACCCACCTGAGGCTGTATATTACTAGCTGAAGATGGGTCCGATATAAGAAGAGGCATGCCAGCTAAAGAATCAGATTTTAAACCACCAGGGCTCTGAAAAAGAGATTATGAAAGTAAGGATATATGTGTGTTACTCAAAACAAATAAGTTGGGCATGTGCTGCCCAGATTTTCCAACTTGGGGTCTTACGGGACTCATTTTTGGTCTGAAAAACTCTTTTTTTTTTAAGTTGAGATCTCATGAACTACCTTTTTCACATAAAAAATATTATTATTATTATTATTATTTCTTTCTTTATTGAGGGTTATACTGCTTCAGTGACAAGCACTGCTTTTCAAGCAGGCCCTCATTGTAAACATAGGAACAAAATATATTTCACAATATTTACAATATTATATCATATTTACAGCATATATATATACACAAGTTCAGCATAATATTCAATCTATACAAAAGTAGCGGCAAAAAAAAATATGAGAAGCACAGGCTTAAACAGCTTTAATTTTTGATTGAAATTGGCCTACAGTCATGTTTTCCATCTGAGTCCTTACTGTTGATGGCAGAGAATTCCATGCATAGGCTGCCCGGACATGAAATGTACGCTGGCCTGAATTCGATTTGAATTTTGGAACAATCAATGTGTTAGAAGTATGATTTCTAGTTATATGTTTTCTAGTTATATGATTTCTAGTTATAGTTCAAGTAGTCATAAAAAATATGACTACTTGAACTAAAAATTAGCAAAAATTATGGAAAACACATTTTTTTTTTTTGGGGGGGGGGGTCACTCTCGTCAAAACTAGGCTTCTTCAGAACCTATAAGTAATCTTGAAATGGGAATATTGAGGAGTGGAAGAGCAGGCTTGGGTCTTGAATGAAGGACATACCCATGCCTTCCATCAATGTAAGTGACCCCAAATGTTCCATCAACACTTTTCAGAATAAATTGGTTTTTGATATACCACAAAAATCTCATATTTTTCTTATAATCCCTCTTAATTTTCACACCGAAAATGATGTTTCATATTAGAGATATTAGAGTATGCCCGTACTTGGCTCACATTTTGATGCACAGATCTCATAATATTTGTCCAGTTGTCTTGGGGAGTTTTTGCATTTGAAAGACAATTAAATTGCCCACATTATGATACCAAACTTGTTGCAATAGGTATTAAACTTCTTGAATCAAACTACATTAAACTACGAAGAGAGAGTTTTTATGTTACATCTCCCCGTATTGGCATGACCAATTCATGACTTATGATCACATGCATGATTCCCCCCCTGGGATCATACTCACCTGATGAGGCTGTACATTGCTAGATGAAGATGCGCCTGATATATGACGTGGCATGTTTGCAAAAAAGTCTGATCTCAACTCACTAGGGCCCTGAAAAAGAGATTATAAAAGTGAGAATGAATATGCAATAAATGGACATCAATAAAAGATCAACTCTGGAAAAGGTAATGTCAAAAACAAAAAAAATGACAAGAAGATTGTCAATTCAAGTTGCCTGTGCCTTTCGAGCCCAACGTCTCTAAGGCTCATCAGACCAAACTAGACCGCTACGCATCATTGGTTTTTGATATCAATGATGAGGGTCATGATTGCTCACTTATCGCTTTCGAAGTTGGGTCACGTGGCTGGATACACAAGACAACAAAAATAGAATGACATGTCTGATAAAACGTCTTAAGTGTATTGCCCAGTACTCTGAGCATAAAAACAATATCTCCAAATCTGTGCTTGTGTCTTCCTTATATGCTATTTTCAATGGACGACTTGAGCAAGAGCTTATGAGCTCAATGAGCTTATTTAAATTCTTTTGGGGGCTTTTTTTCTCCATTTAGTTTTCAACTGTTCGCCTGCCCCACCCTATATATTTTCTTGTCATTGTCTCTTTATCTGTGGCTTGTTTCCCCCTGCCTGTGGTCAGTATAGGCCATAGATGTTCTTGGGTATGTTTGTTCTATTTCTTTATGATTTCAATAAAGATGATTCAATAAAAGGGATGTACAGGCGCTACGGGTCCCATTTGTAATTCCACACAGACTCAGCACATTGTACAGGTGGTCACTGACCATTGTGGCCCAAGTATAAGCTCCATTCCACTGTAATCATCTGCTTGGGTGATGAAACTTGGTCAAGCCACATTTCGTCATGTGAGTGCAAGAAAGTCATCTGCAATGGCTGCCTAAAGTTATATTTATTGAACACCTAGTCAGAGAAAGTGAAACACCCTGCAAAATTTTCACGTCATATGTCAGTGGCTCTTGAAATGGATCTTCAGGTGACACTGTCACTTGAGGATCCATTTCAAGAGCCACTGACCCAAGACTGGAGATTATGCAATGTATAATCCAAGTTAATGACAAATGGCAGTTATTGCAGATACGACTTTCTTGCACTCACATGACGATTTAAGGTGTCTGGTCCATGATAGATCTGCCCGTAATTTACAAGTAAAAATCGGCATGATTGGTACTTTATTGATGTAGAACCAATATTTAAAATAAAATTGGGGGTCACCGGACTCGTTTTTGCATGCGAGTCAGTTTAAAAACAGCATTTTTGGAGGTACCGGTAGCTTTGGGGAAAAAATAGTACAGGGGTCTATGGATAATGTGACAGAATTAAGTGACAATTTAGTGTTGATTCAAAAATTCCACCCAAAATTTGTTGTCAATTTTTTCACAAAGGTTGCGCACGGTATTTTCTTTCAAATAAAACAATAAAAATTTGGGGTCAACGAACTTATTTTTTAAATAAAAATATTAAAATATGGCAATTTTTAGCTTCAAAACATATACACATGCGTATTGCAAGACTTAACGTCTCGGAAACTAGGGCGTACTGGACGGCGCGTGGACCAGACACCTTAAACCAACCCAGCCAGGATCAGCACCAAGAGTTTTTATGAGTTTCTTCTTAGAGTCCTCCATGAGACAATAAGTAGTAAGAACTTTGTCCAAGTGAATTATAAGAACACATTTCAATTGAGGTTCAAACTCAAGACAGTGTACACCTACCTGTAAGGACTGGTGTTCTCTGGAAGGGTCAAAGATGGGCGACACTGGAAAAGAAGGGGACCTCAATTCTACAGGATCCTAGAAAAGAAAAAACAAGTAGTAAAACATGTTTTGGTACAAGGTTCAATACATAACCTCACATGCTAATAATTTAAGAGTTTATTTCCAAAAGGGCCTAAATCCACTTTTGGTCAAAATTGAGTTATTGGTGCCATAGTATAATATTATAGTAGTTTAATGGAACCAAACCATTTCCCCAAAAGTTGCTTTCATAGAGCCTACCAGTACACAAAAATCTGTGTTTGTTTCCAAAAGGGCCTAAATCCACTACAGTTTGTTTCCAAAAGGGCCTAAATCCATTTTAGGGTGTTAACAAACGTCTCAATAAAAAATAAGCAATAAAGTTTTTGATTTCCATAAATGATGTCAATGTAGTGAGAGGACCTATCCCTTAAATTAAATATGACAAGAAATTATCAGTTTGCTGATTTTGAGATGGATTTAGGCCCTTTTGGAAATAAACTGTAAATGAAGGAATCATCCCCCAAAACAACATAAATCAACTTTGGGTAAAAAATTAGTTATTGGTGCCATAATGCTATAGTAGTAATTTCATGAAACCAAACTATTTTTCACAGAACTTGCTTTAATTTAGCTTGCCAGTGCACAAAAATCTCAGTTTGTTTCCAAAAGGGCCTAAATCCATAGTTTATTTCCAAAAGGGCCTAAATCCATTTTAGGGTGTTAACAAACGTCTCAATAAAAAATAAGCAATAAAGTTTTTGATTTCCATAAATGATGTCAATGTAGTGAGAGGACCTATCCCTTAAATTAAATATGACAAGAAATTATCAGTTTGCTGATTTTGAGATGGATTTAGGCCCTTTTGGAAATAAACTGTAAATGAAGGAATCATCCCCCAAAACAACATAAATCAACTTTGGGTAAAAAATTAGTTATTGGTGCCATAATGCTATAGTAGTAATTTCATGAAACCAAACTATTTTTCACAGAACTTGCTTTAATTTAGCTTGCCAGTGCACAAAAATCTCAGTTTGTTTCCAAAAGGGCCTAAATCCACTTCATAGTGAAAATAAAACTCTCTATAGAAAATATATTATAAAGCTCTGATTTCCGTGAGTGGTGTCAGTTTTGTCAGAGTGCTAACGCCTAACATTCAATGCAGTAAAAACTTAACTAGAATACGCGGTTCTCGGGCCGCGCGGTTCTCGACACAGAGTGTCGATCACGATGCCTCCGCCTTCCACCTTTGTAATCGGACTAAGTTGAAAATTTGACCTTCCTTTTGACCTTTGACCCAAACCTTTGAAATCGGACAAAGTTGAAAATTTGACCTTTCTTTTGACCTTTGACCCCCAGTTTAAGGTTGGACGATGGGGTCTCCATTGACACTTTTGATCGCTGGTCCATGACTAACAATTTGACACCTTAACCTTTGAAATTGGACAAAGTTGAAAAATAAGCAACATTTTATGCATAAATTATGCAAATTAGGTACTTAATTAGCATATTTTGCGCTCAAATAGCAGCTGGCACAAGCGCAGCTCTATCCCCATCTACCCACTAAATTTCATGAATGTAAGGTGGACGGTTTGTAAAATATGCCATTTAAACCATTTCATGCATAAATTATGCAAATTAGGTACTTAATTAGCATATTTTGCTCCGAAATTGTTGCTGGATCGAGTTTGGCTCCAGGTCTACCCAGTCACCAAATATCATTAACGTAGGGCATGCGGTTTCAGAGATACGCGTAAAATAAAATTCTGCTCCGTTGAGGAGATATTGGCCATTGTATCTATGAAATTATAAAGGATTACATGTAAGAGCGCCATCTTAAAACGCATTGTATTCGTTAATTAAATGGCCGATCGGGCCGATTTTCGCATATGTGATGCGCCAATCAAAATAAGGTGGGGTTAAAATTTTGAAGGTGGAGTTTTAGCAAATGCTCCTTTCGGAAAATTTCCAAGTCCCTAAAATCACAAAAAAATCACATATTTTCTGCTTAAAAACCGACAAAATTTGCATATTTTGCGCCAAAACTTTCAGAGAAAATTACTAGCCACCCTTACCACTAGTCCACCACTTGCATCGCTCCACGCCTCACCAGTTCTGAGAAACGAGCCCGGACGGATGGACAGACGGGGAAAAAAATCGCCAAAAAATAGCATATTTTCTGCTTAAAAACGACTAAATTTGCATATTTCGTGCCAAAACTTTCAGAGAAAGTTACTAGCCAGCCTGACCACCACTCCACCGACTTGCATCGCTATACCCCACACCAGTTCCGAGAAATGAGCCCGGACAGACGGACGGACAACCAGAAAACATAATGCCTCTGGCGGAGGCATAAAAATGATTTTACCATAACAAGGAATAAGTTTTTGCTGATTTTCTCAGAACTATGAAAAATGGATTTAGGCCCTTTTGGAAACAAATTCTTCAATTGTGAAAGACATCTTTGGAAAAAACGTGGAAAACATTGCATGCAACACTGATGTAAAATACACCCCTCAAAAATGGGATTAGGGCAATCATAAAAGAAAAAAACAAAAATTGTACAAAATGGGCTCAAAATTTGGCCTGATTGGTATACTGTTGGTCATCCTTCCATTACATATATATGTATAGGCATTGGACTCATTCTAGCCTTTCTGAAAGGTCTGTATATAGGTATATTTCATAAAATATCCTGATAAGACCATTTTTTATTATAGCGCCATCACTTATCGTTGCTCACTTCGCTCGCGCTGGCCTCAGCGGATGCCTACTGCATCCGACTCGCTCCGCTTGCTCATTAGACTCAACAGTTGATAGAAATATATCTTGTGACCAAGCCCCGAAGGCCTCTGAGAGAGGCTAGGCTCATTCCAGTGAAAATGAAACCTTTTTTTCAAGCAAAAAATCAGCTTTTTTATTCGACCACATAAGCAGATTTTTTCAGTCATACGTTTGTTACATGGTACGTGAAAAGTATTTTCTAATCAGAAATTGAAAAATTTTCTATCTGTGCATGAATGAGCACATGTTTTAATACAAAAATGTCACAAACGTTACCAAAAATAAGTTACACCAAGATGTTACAAACATTACCAAAATGTTACCAAACAAACCATTGCATTAAAAGAAATTCTAACAATAAAATTATCTACTCCTTTTATGTAATATCTGTAGATATGTTATTCATCATCTGTGAAAAGCACAATAAAAAATTAGTTACATGTCAAAGAATTTTCACTTTGAAGTTATTTGGAGCAAAAAAACATTTCCGTGCGATGTCACAAACATTATCGAACGTTTCATGAACTTTATTCAGTATTTTGGCAATTAATTTAATCTTTTGAACCCCTATATGTCTTGATCCCACCAGTGAGCACCATTATCAACAACAAACTCTTGGATGCTAGGATCTGTGGCCATTTAAAGTGATTTTTTTCAGTTTTTCAGTCACAAATGTTACTTTGGAATCACCCAATGACTTAATATCTTTTAAAATCACAATGCTGATTGAAGCATTCATTAATTAATTTCATTTCATTTCATCTTATTTTATTTTATCTTATCTTATTTGTTGTATTTTTTAAAAATTTGATTCAACTTAATTTTTTTCGACCAGGAGTACGACTATAATCTTATTTCCTTTCATTTCATTTCATTTCATTTTATTTGGGGTGATTTTTATTTATTTATTTTTTTATTTTTTTTGACCAGGAGTACGAGTATAATACTTGGTGGGTCGGTTTTTCTAACAGCACAACTCTGAAATAAGCAGAGGCACACGTACCCAAACCAAACTCCAGTATCCCTCCTATGGTGGAAAGTAGACTTACCTGCTGCGATACTGACTGTTGAATCTGGATTGGGGTATGAGGTGGCTGAGGACCAGATTGAAAACTGCCATAAGGCTATGGAAAAACAGAACAAGAAGATAGAAACAAGTAAAGAGGATAATGTTTTGATTGGATGGCCATATCTCTCACTCTCACTTAGTAAGCTAAAGGAAGCTTATCTTCAGCAGGGCTCCAACTTCATTCCTTATTTCCAGAGCCAGTAGCCATGTCAATATCCCTTAAGAGAGTATCTCTTGGGTTACCCAATAGGAATAATTTGACATCTTCATACCTTATCCTTAGAGTCAGTAGCCATGTCATATCCCTCATAGAGAGAGATTCTTTTAATGTTGTCTTCCCAGCCCTTGGGTTTCCCAATAGGAATAATTTGACAACTTCATACCTTATCCTTAGAGTCAGTAGCCATGTCAATATCCCTCATAGAGAGAGATTCTTTTAATGTCGTCTTCCCAGCCTTTGGGTTACCAAATAGGAATAATTTGACAACTTCATACCTTATCCTTAGAGTCAGTAGCCATGTCAATATCCCTTGAGAGATTCTTTTAATGTTGTCTTCCCAGCCTTTGGGTTACCCAATAGGAATAATTTGACAACTTCATACCTTATCCTTAGAGTCAGTAGCCATGTCAATATCCCTTGAGAGAGATTCTTTTAATGTCGTCTTCCCAGCTCTTGGGTTACCCAATAGGAATAATTTGACAACTTCTTACCTTATCCTTAGAGTCAGTAGCCATGTCAATATCCCTTGAGAGAGATTCTTTTAATGTCATCTTTCCAGGTCTTGGGTTACCCAATAGGAATAATTTGACATCTTCATACCTTATCCTTAGAGTCAGTAGCCATGTCAATATCCCTTGAGAGAGATTCTTTTAATGTTGTCTTCCCAGCCGTTGGGTTACCCAATAGGAATAATTTGACAACTTCTTACCTTATCCTTACAGCCAGTGGCCATGTCAATATCCCTTGAGAGAGATTCTTTTAATGTTGTCTTCCCAGCCTTTGGGTTACCCAATAGGAATAATTTGACAACTTCTTACCTTATCCTTAGAGTCAGTAGCCATGTCAATATCCCTTGAGAGAGATTCTTTTAATGTCGTCTTCCCAGCTCTTCGGTTACCCAATAGGAATAATTTGACAACTTCATACCTTATCCTTAGAGTCAGAAGTCATGTCAATATCCCTTGAGAGAGATTCTTTTAATCTCGTCTTCCCAGCTCTTGGGTTGACCCAATAGGAATAATTTGACAACTTCTTACCTTATCCTTAGAGCCAGTAGCCATGTCAATATCCCTTGAGAGAGATTATTTTAATGTCATCTTCCCAGCTCTTGGGTTACCCAATAGGAATAATTTGACAACTTCTTACCTTATCCTTAGAGTCAGTAGCCATGTCAATATCCCTTGAGAGAGATTCTTTTAATGTCGTCTTCCCAGCTCTTGGGTTACCCAATAGGAATAATTTGACAACTTCTATCTGCTTGGTGCCATTTCTTTCCAACTCTGCTTTGGTTTGTTTCTACAATAGAACAAAATTAATTGATGAAAATTTCAAAAGTGAATATAAATTGGTCATTTTAATGCAAGGTGCAAGGTGGTGATATGCACCACCACTAATTTGTGACCATTCACCACAAAACTCCAAAGAAAGCCAAATTCTTATAAAATTGTTGAATTTTTGCAGATTATAGATGTTCATGCCTATCTTGAACCTCTAGCAAATTACAAGCTTTCATTCATATTCCAAAATATCTGAAACTGGCATTTTCTAAAATGTAGAAGAAAAAAAAACCTTCACATTTTAATTATGTTTAACATGAAAATAATTTACATTTCTGTTGTGATCTTGGAAAATCTGTCCCATGATGAAACCTACGTATCTGTCTATAATGTTACATAACTTAACTATAGTTCTCGCTAGCTCAGTCGGTTAGTTCTCAGACTGTTAAAACATATGATATCGATCCGGGTATCGATCGTTCCGCGTTCGAGTCCAGCTGGAACTGAGTGTGCGAAAACTGTATATTCTATGAGGGTGTGAATCGCTCAAGCTAGGGTTGTGCCAATATGTAGGCCGCAGTAAGCCCTTTGGCCCCAGGGAGTCCAGGTAGTGATTTAACCCAATGATTAGAACTGCTCTGTAAAGTGTGCTGAGGCCTTGTGGAATTACAAGTCAGGGGGACCGCGTAGTGCACTATAAATCACCTGCAATTTTATATTTATTTATTAACTTCATGTACACTGGCGGTTAAAAGTGTTTGCGTACGCTTAAATACGGGGAAAAATCATAATTATTATATCAAATAACCAAGACTCTTAAAAATTCATGTTTTTTACAGGTGCCATGTGTATCCAATATAAATAATCCATGTTTTTCTCTGATATCGATATTCAATCTGCCATAACCATAAAAATGGCAGATTTCCTGGACCATACACAAATACCCCACACACACTATTCAGTATGTACCTATATAGTTCATTATTCAATGCTCCTTATCACTGTATAACCGTAAAGAACATTTTCAGGTTATAAGTTTTCCAACAAATGTGCAATTGTGTATTTGAACTCCGTTTTTGAATGTGCAGAAGAAAGCATACAGTATAGCATGCCATAGTTTCAAATGTGGTGAATGCATGCAATTCCTGTTGAGTTCTTTAGATCTATGTAAACTATGAAATCCTAAAAAATGACGCAAATGATGAACGGTTCTCGAGATACGGCTGGTTAAAGGTTTTGTGCGCAAACACTTTGGACCGCCAGTGTACACCTATGGGATAAGTAGCATGATCACTTAGAATAATAACTTGCCTTATCTGCTGCTGTCAGGGCTTTTGCTGTAGATTTCTTATCGGCTGGCCAAACATCCAGTGGACTTTCTCCTGCCTGAAAGATGAGAGAGAGTCAAAATTTAAAACATGGGTTGCTTTTCTGATATATAGCAGAGGCTTAATGATTTGAATCACCAAATATTTGGTATTCAGAAATGTATGGTGACATTGTTGAGTATTGACTTTTCATCACCACACCTCTGCTATTATTAGAAAAATTTACAGATTTTATCTTTTTTTCACTTGAAGAAAAAATACTCCTTTATATAGCATGGACAGCTTTGGGCTACAGATTTCAAAAGAGTTGGGAGTAGATAGATGTGAAAGTGTCATAATTGTTATTTTTTTATTTATTTTCAATGCTTAGGCCAAAAAAAAATAAAAAGAACCTTAAGTTCCTTAGACCCAAAACCCTAAGTGCTAAGCGTTTTGGGTTTTTTTAGTCAAAAAGGCTATGCGCACGCAGAATTCTTTTTTTTTTATTACGTTTTTAGGTCACTATCTTTTGGGGTTTTTTCGGCCGCTTCGCGTCCAATTTTTTCCCCTTTTTTTTTCTCTTGATGTAAGAAAAAAATAAACAAGCAAGAAATCTCCTGAAATTGAAAACCTAAAAAAAAAAGAAAATGCGGTTAACCCTATGCGCGCGGGAAGCTGAGACAGAGTTCTTTTTTTCTTTGGCCTTATAATTCTAAACTTTAGAAACCATAAACATGCAAACTATGACTTGCTGTAAAATAAAAAGAAAAGCATGTAATTACTTGAAACTAGCCAAATATTCATAAACTAAGTTGAGCTACATATTAATAACACCGGCATAGCCTTACTCATTCTATCTCGGGCTACAAACTTATTGAACACCCCTCGTATCTATTCATTTCAACTGTATAGATGAGTTGACATAGGACGTCATGCCCGGCAGTGTGCGCGGTAATATACATTGTTCCTTGCCGGCACTATGCGTGCGCAGTAGGTTTTATTTAGGACACCTGCTTTCAAAATTCACGCCAAATCAAGTCGGACTATTGAAATGTGCAGCAATCATTTGTTGTTCCCTCATGCACATCTGTGGACTAGCTCCTTAATTACCCATGTTTATAAACATTAGTGTCAACTCATCTATCATGACAAGCACTTGATGAAATACATATTTCTGAGAAAAGATTTCTTGTGATATTGGCTGTACCGTACCTGACATCACAGGGTATAGAAAAAAATAAACCTGTCTGGGAACTGTTATTGTGCTGATGAAAATTTTCTGTAAGATTTATGAAAAAATGCATGAATCGCTCTAAAAACTCGCTTGTTTTTGACAGCAATTTGACATTTACCCCAAAGTTTGGCTCATTTATTTGTATTTCATCATTCTATATTGCCAGAAAAAATAATCTGTCGTCAGAAATTCTCGTGATTTTTATTATTATTATTATTTGACTTTATATTATTATCATTTTTTTAAGCTTACCAATTTTTTTTCTGGGAACGGCGCGGTCGCGTTACCGCGGATTTCGAAGCCCTGCCTGACATTTTGCAAATTTTTATTTTGTGTTATCCAAATAGATCTCTTTTTTTATAGCATTAAGGGGTGAAAGCACATCACTCATTGTTGCATTTTTGCAAATTTATTTTGTGCCATAACTTTTGAACAAAGTGCTTAAAGTTAATAAAAGTATACATTTCCAGAAAGGAATTTTCACAACATGATGGTGATGTTGATTTTTGACCAAAAATCACATTTTTTGAGAAAAACACATTTTTTGGCCATTTGGGTTTCCAACCAAGCTAAAAATAACATTTTTTGAAAAAATGACCTAGGAATGGGTATTTTAATTTTAAACACCCACTCGCATGTTGCGTCTTTTTTACTTTTTTGGATTTTGACCAATTTTTTGATTTTCATCCCAAATAAGGTCAAAAAATGGCCAAAAATGGAAAAAAGTGAATTTTTGACCTTATTTGGCATGAAAATCAAAAAATTGGCCAAAATCCAAAAAAGTAAAAAAGTCATATTATTTACATTGATCACAATAAAGATTAAACTTCCAAATTCAACAGTTTTACACACTCAGATTTATTGTGACTGCTCTATGCTTATTACGTATTTTGGTTGGACCTACTTTGGCAGAAGCTTTTAACGATAAATAAAATTACATTTCGCAAGTTTTTATTTTCACGTTTGAGGATTCTTTTGCGAATAGAAAAACCTGGTGAAAATTCCTAGTTTTGCAGTTAGGCCAAAAAAAAATATTGTTTGCTTGTCCTCATCCGACCGACCGATTCTCACGCTGCGACCGTATAACTTTTTTTTTTCAAAAAGGTTTTTTTTT
>JXSR01S033369.1:0-13527 GCA_000969725.1 Ophiothrix spiculata
ATCTACACTAGCGGTTTAAAGTATTTCCGCACAAACACTTTATTCAGCCATATCTCATAAGGCGTTTATAAGGAAACTATCTGGAAACTTATGTTGCCTTTGGTCAGATTTGATAGGTAATCTAATAAATTGTAAAATTGAGCACCGAATGGGATCAACCTCCTCACGTACGGCTAGGGGGCAACAAGACAAATGGGTCGAAAAACGTGGTCATGTTTAGGTCAAATTTGATTTGACAACGCCTGGGTCAAGGTCACTTCACCACTCAAGTTGAGTAGTCATATGGAATGTGTATATGTAATAGAGTGAAAAGAAAGCGATTAAATATCCTGGTTACGCTTGACTGCGCCAAGAGAATGCTTGGAAGCAAACGAAAAATGATCTTTCAACGCCCCACCAATTTACAAAAATAGGGTTGCGATGAATGTGGAGTGTTTTGTGACGGTATATGACAGATTGAAAACCTCTTAAAACATTTTAAAATGTCATATACCGCCAGGGAACATTGCACTTTTACCATGGCCCTATTTTTGAAAACTGGTGGCATTGAAGGATCATTTTTCATTAGCTTCCAAGCATATTTCTCTTGGCGAAGTCAAATGTGACCAGGACATTTTATCGCCTGCTTGTCACTCGATTACATATACACATTCCACATGACCACTCAACTTGAGCGTTGAAGTGACCTTGACCCAGGCGTTGTCAAATCAAATTTGACCTAAAAATCATGTTTTTCGACCTATTTGTGTTGTTGCCCCTACCTATACGTGAGAAGGTTGATCCGATTCGGAGCTAAAATTTACACTTAACTACTATTACCTATCAGATCTGACCAAAAGCAAAATAAGTTTCCCGATAGTTTCCTTATAAATGCCTTGTGAGCTATGGCTGAATAAAGTGTTTGTGCGGAAATACTTTAGACCGCGAGCCGATTCGGAGCTAAAATTTACACTTAACTACTATTACCTATCAGATCTGACCAAAAGCAACATAAGTTTCCCGATAGTTTCCTTATATATGCCTTGTGAGATATGGCTGAATAAAGTGTTTGTGCGGAAATACTTTAGACCGCGAGTGTATGTTATAACTATAGCTGTGTGTGGCATTATGTAACATAAAAAAAAAAAAGATATCCATAATAATAGCGAAAGAAAATGACAATTTTTGGTTTCAAATTTAGATGAGGACAACACAAACAAAAACAAATACAACAAAACTCGATCACGGCATAGTCTACATATAGCTTACCCTAAATATTCAAATATGGAAAACAAATTATCTAGATTCTCTTGGTACCACTCTTTACCATACAAACATGATAACATGATACTAGATGCTCTTACCAAACAATACATGATTTATTGACCTAGCATCAATATCAGAGGTAAACATTTCAAATCTACCAAATTTACTATTTCAAGTTTCTTTTACATTCTCTTCAAAATCTAGGAAATTCTAGCTACATTAGATTCTAGGATAGTGCAATTTATCTTTTTTGAAAAGTATCCTGATGAATAATTAATCCATCTGATAGAAAAAACACCTGTCTCTTTATATTAGGTCATCTGCCTAGAAAACAAAGTTTGTCTGATACATCATGTTGGTTTTGCTCTGTTTATTTACCTATTCTATATTCACAATGTATTTTTCTCAGTGATTTCATGAATTGATGAGCTGTCATTTGTAAACAAATCATCTATTCATCTCAATTTTGTCTAAAGTATGATGATAGTTAAATTTAAAATCTTCGTCGTTCCTATTCTGATTGTACGATTTTTCAGCCTGATTGAGACACATGGCTTCTATATATAAGGCCAAAAAAAATTGTCGTGGTGCCGTCCGCCGGCCTGGTCGAAATTGTGGAAAATCCCGTCCCACTTTTTTTAATACCAAAATTCTTGATTTTTAATCTTTCTTGAGTCAAAAATGTTCCAAAATGTGTATACTGGCGAAGTTTAAGAGAAGAACAACTTTTTTAGCAAATAACCATGTATCCCAAACTGTTTACACATGGCATCTGTAATGGTTATTTAAAAAAAAAAAATCCGGCCTGGCCGTCCCCACCACTTTGGGCCTATTAGGGCAACACAACTATTTTTTTTGGCCTATAGTGCAGTGCCATGTTGGCTGTGCCAGATTCATATTGTTGCTGGTAAATGGTGCTTCCTATCAGTTTGGAAGATTTTGATATCACAAGAAAGCTCAATGATCTTTTTGTTTTTAACTACTGCAGGTTTTCTGTGCTAAACTTTTTAGGGTCAAAACAGTCCCAAATTACTATAAAATTTGGTTAACTAAAAATAAAGTTGATGAAGTTTGCGACTGATTTGTTTGTTTCTCAGGATCACACTTATGCTTATAACATTAGATAGGCTCAAGTCGTGTTAACATTATCAATACACTCCAGATGCATCAGTTATTCATAGAAGATCAATCCCAAAACATACTTCTTTATACTGTAGGAAAAATTGTAACAAAATTTACCTAAAACCCTAACCACAAGAGTGTGCATCTACATGGAATTCACATTTTGGGAAGTAGCTCTATTGATTTTCCCAATCTAGCATAACAAGTACTAGAACTCATTTCCTTGTAATATGGTAGTGTAATTCCACAGCGTGATTGGCTGTTCATCCACGTCTATGATTAATACAAAGTAATCAGAGTGCCTGCATATAACTTACTTGGTACAGAGGAAAGTAATTTTACAGACCAGTGACTAAATACACTTAATTAGAAACGTTGTGGCAATAAAAACGCTTGTTTTTTTACAGTTCCTCTAAATAATGCATTTCTTAATCATCTGTAAAACTGTTGTTTTCGTGAATTCTTTTATCATCGTATCATGTTATCAATGTATCTTATATTGCATTTGAGTCTATCACATTTAGTGAGAATACTTTATATAAACAAATGATTCTAAATTTTGATGATAATGTAAGCCTATTTTGTTTTTGTTCAAATTCATATTTTTTTAAAGCATAGATGGATATATTAAGATGATAAGAATTCTTGTCATGAAGAGTAAAACAAACAGCAATCAACAAAATCAAGAAAAGCATTCATAAACCTACTTATGAATTAGAATGGGCTATACACTCCTGGTCAAAAGTGTTTGTGCACCAAACCTTTAACCAGCCATATTTCGAGAACCATTCATCATTCGTGCCATATTTTTTTCGGAATTATATTTTACATACATATATCTAAAAAATTCAACAAGAATTGCATTTATTGCATTTAAAAATATGGCGTGCTAAACATATTGTGTACTTTCTTCTGCACATAATAAATGGAGTTTAAATACATAACTGCACATTTGGTGGATAACCTTTTACCTGAAAATGTTCTTTATGGCTAGGCTACACAGTGATAATGAGCAATGAGCATTGAATAATAAACAACATAGTGACATATCAAAAAGTGGCTGTGGTCTATTTATATATGGTCCAGGAAATCGGCCATTTTTATGATTATGGAAGATCGAATATCATAGGAAACATAAATTTCTTATATTGGATACATTAAGCTCCTATAAAAAACCACGATTTTTCACAGTTTTGGTCGTTTGATATAATAATTACGTATTTGCCCGTATTAAAGGGTGCGCAAACACTTTTGACCGGGAGTGTATAACATTTTTGCTGACAGGATGTATGCTGCATAATTATGAAGAATCTATTAATACTAGTTTAGATTTGCTTAAAATCTAAACGCCATTTGCTCCCATGGAATCCCGAGATGTTGTCCCCCCCTGTTTCGGCTTCCCTATTTTTGCACAGGGTGTGAAAGCAGCTTTTGTAATTTCAGGGTTGGTACGCCCAAAAGGCCGAAGACCTGTGTGTTCAACCAATCATAGGTTGCTGTTTTCCCGCGTTAGCTTGGGGTCTTGTGGCACATTTTTTGCGTCTGCCTCACTTTTCGGCCAGTCGTCGACCAGACAAGTTACAAGTTAAAAATCCCACCCTCCCTCCCCACTGTTGCAGTTTGCCCTGGTTTAAGTTGCGCCAAGTGTTGGGTGCATGGGTTGGCAGTTTGGGGCCAGCTAGATCCGGAACTCCGGGTGATTCATCATGTCTCCGGAGAAACCTCGTTGCTATATGTTTGAGGTCCATCTGTTCTGGCTGGGACCGAGCTGCTTCCTGTCCTTTGCAGGCACGGATTAAACAGCACTTGGAGAGCAAGGGCAACTCCAAGTGTTCTTTAGTTCCAACTTTTGTGTTGCTATATGGATTAAACAGCAGTTGGAGTGCATGGGCATCTTCAAGTGTTTTTTAGTTCTCTGCTATATGGATTAAACAGCAGTTGGAGTGCATGGGCATCTCCAAGGGTTTTTAGTTCTCCTAGGGCATATATAAGAAACGTTAAGTCAGGTTAACAGACATTGTAAATGCATGCAACGACCAATTGTTATATGTTTGTAAAAAAGGATGTCAAAAGATGGTAAATGTACGCAACACCCAATTGTAATCATATTGTTGAGAAAAGGATAACCTGTGTTATGTGTTATTAACTGTGTGTAATAAACGGTAACGTCTGGTCCGACAGGCCCGTTATCGCCAATTCAAAATATGGGTTTGTCATTGTTGTGTGTACAGCTGCCGCAACCCAAATCTCATTTGGGTGGCGGCAGCCTGCGTCTCGGGATTCTCTGTTAGCAAAGTTGTGATTTATCAAAGTTGTTTTCAGAAAGGCTGGGAAATTTTACACTTGCAAAGTAAGTTTTGCTGAGTGTTCAATCTAGCTTGCAGCCATCCCTATCAGTTTACATACTCATAGGTTCTAGTCATAGTTTTCAATCTGTATCATGTAATCATCCTTGTAATCATTCTTTTTGGGTTCAAAAAGAGTGGATCTTTTATTCGTAAAGTTAAAGTTGAGGTCTTTTAAATAATTACATAAAGTGTCAAATCAGTGAAGGAAACTATGGAAAAATAACTTATCTATTGATAAGAATTCGAGTTTGCGAACAGCGTTCATAGATTGATAAACATGCTCAAATGTTTTGCAAATCTACTTCCTATTTTAAAAATATTAGCCTGCAAAACTTGCAAAGTAACATGTACACTTAAGGTGGTTCTAATGTCTACAGTGTCCTGCACAGAATTTGTTCAAAATTTCACAGAATGTGCATGTCATGTACTGTAAACGCCAATATTTTCAAGCTCAGTAATTTTCGCGTAAGTCTAATTTTGAGCTATTTTGGAATCATTTTGCGCGCTTTTATTTTTGCGCTTGTGAACTTTTTAACGTGCAACGGTATATAAATACCATTTTTAGCGCTTCATTTATTTTCGTGCAAGATGAATTAAGTGCGAAAAACGCGAAAATTAATGTAGCGCGAAATAAACCACTTATACAGTATTACGAAGCGAGGGATCAACCGCTGAGCTATCCACGCAGCGTTGAGATTGTGAACTAAATCTAAAACATAAACAATAGAATGCTGTATTTTTCTTTTGTTTACATAAAAATTGCAATTTTTGCCTCAGGTCTCATTTTTTAAGTTGGGACCCAATATAAGGTGGTTTTGTTACATTTCTATCTAAAATATATGTTTTTTTTCAGTATATTTTCATTATGGGAACCAAAATAGACTTGTTTGGGGGCTCAATTGAAAGCTAGATTAATGGTCTTTCATTTCCAGAAAAATAAAAAAATAAATAATTTAATCAGTAATTGCTATGGTTCGATAAGCGTAATTAGCCAGGGGTGGTGGAGGAGGAGGAGGAGGAGGAGGAGGAATTGTATCAAAGAGGAGGCAGAGGAGGATATAAGGGCAAATAAGTGGTAAAAGAGGTAAAAGAGGACGTTTTAGTTCAAGAAGATGATAGAGGGGATGGTAATGAGGTCTTGGGGTGTGGGGTAGAGAGTTGAAATTAATTATATCAATTGTTAACAAGAGGAGGGTTTTAATCAATTTAATCAATCTTAAAATTACTCAAATAACAAAATTGAGATTCATATTTGTTTCATAAGGTTAAGCAATGTTAAATACAATGCTTATTTGCTAAATTTTATGCACAGGACACACTTCACTGAATATAAACACTACAAGCTCCAATAACTCCTAAATTTGTAACACCCTGTATAAATTATACAATCAAAAAAAAGTTCATCATCAACGTTGCATACATTATACTATAATGTATGCAACGTTGATGATGAACTTTTTTTTGATATGTATGGATGGGCAATAGGCTAAACACTATGTTGAACGCATTGACTTTTTATATACAAGTCTTATTTTTTGTCTGGATGTCAAACAATTGACGATCATTTTAACGATAATTTTGTTTGTCTCACCCTGTATAACTCTTAGCCACCTTGTACGCTTGACTTTATATGCACATTTTGAAATTGCTGACACAATTAGCTTTCAGGATATATATACTTATATACACTTAAGATGCATATTTTTGGAAATCCGGAGGGTTTTATATAAGAAGAGGCTATATTTCACTAAAACACACATGTAACGCGTTTGGGTCCCAACTTAAAAAATGAGACCCTCAATGGAATGCTCAATTTGTAAGTAAATTATGCGAATGCGTATATCAGACAAAATGTAGATAATGTAGATACTAAAAACAGGCAATTAACAGCTCAAACAGGGCAATCTTAGAGTCGTAATTCAAGTCTGGTTTTTCAGGCAAAACAACGCGGGTTTGTTACATTATCATTTAAAATCAACACCATATATAAGAAGTATCAAGCCTACAATCTTGTCAAAATTTCGAATTGTTTGAACATCATGAAATTATGAGGTTTCGGCTAAAAAGGCGTCAACTTTTCGAAATAGTCTATTGACGTCATTTTGACCTTGACAATGGACGTGAAATCACTAGTAAAGATTTGTGTATAAACTGAGACTCTATTCCATATGTACGCCAAAAATTGTGATATTCTGATAATAAGTAGGTAAAAACTTGCAGTAAAAATGACATTCTGTCGAGCGAGAGGATTTAGGGACTGTAGTCTTAAAAGAGAAAAATGCAGGAATTTTGATGGGTATTTACATTTATGAATGTACAGATCCTCCACTACCCCACCAACAACCCATCATATACCATGCAAATCAATTCATAAAAGTGGCACATAGGTCACCAGAGGGAAGATACATAAACATTCTCTTGTGAAAGAATCCAGTTCTAACCCTGGGTGTATTCTCTATTTCAATACATCTCTATATTGTGTTATCAATGCACTTCTGTGTTTATGTGTCAAACCTAAGGGAGCCTATGAACTCCACAAGACTATCACATTCCCAAGCTGGGGATTTGAAGATATTCAAATATCACTTTCATTCTCAACATGAATGTAATATGACTATTTTACAATGATATTACAATAAACTTAATATTTTTAAAACATCTATGTTTATCAAAAGTGGGAGGAACTGTATACTTCACACTTGGAGGAGTTAATACTTGAATATTTTATAGCATGTTTAAAGGAACTCAGTACGATTTTTCAAAATGTAGATTTGATTGTCATATGAAAGATGACCACTAAAGAGGTTTAAGTATCAAATTTCTGCTGATCCAGTCAAACTGTTTGATTTTATGGGCAGTTTTGTATTTCTGAGCCACCTATAATACAATACTGTGAAAATTAATTATGGTTACATTTTCATATAGGCCTATATCTCCAAAACAGAACATAACTCAGCCATGCAATTTCACATGGGTTATAACAAAAATATGAGCAATATTTTGGTACCAAAATCTTAAAAAGTTTGAAAAAAAGTTGAAGCAATCGGACCACTAGTCATTGTATTATAAAGATATGAAAATCAAATTCAAAGTATAACAATATTTTTATACCAGCATGTTTGAAGTTAGTATTCATTAGAATCAATGTGAAAGTTTTTTTTTTTTACTTTTATAAAAGTGAAATGGTCTGTTGAAATCTGAAGAATTTCATCAAATATTAATTTCATACATTCTACTAAAATCTGGATAATCGAAGCAAGAATTTTTACATAAGGCCAAAAAAAATTGTTTGGTTGCCCTCCAGAGCTTTTTTCAGAGAGGGTCGGTCGGTCGGTCGGTCGTTTTTTTTTTTTTTTTAATTTTAAAAATACGTACTGCTAGGTCGATCGGCCGCTCCAGCCTTCACAACTTCCCCCGAAACATCCAAATCAAAACAATCAAATACTTCTTGTAGTAATTTGGGACATCTTAAACATTTTGAGAGTTGAATATCGAAAAAAGAAAAGAAAAATATAACATTTTTTGTAGTTTTTGGTAAGTTTTGCATATTTTTTTTAATAAAAAGTTTAGATCTGGCTGAAAAATAGGGTTGGTCAGTGGAGGGCAACCAAACAATTTTTTTTTGGCCTAATGCAGCCAGGCTGCTTCGGAAAGCACGTAAAGCCATTGGTCCCATCTGAAGTGTTCCTGACACGCTGTCGGATGTAAAAGAACATCACGGGCTATTCGAAAAGAGTAGTGAAAACTTTCCCGGTCATGGTGACTATACCTTCAAAAGTATATCATTTCTCTTTAGGACCAGAGAGCTTCGTGTTTGACTCCAATTGGAGTGTTGCAAAGTATCTAAGCAGAAGCAGAAGCAGGCCTGCATGCAGCTCAGAGTGGATTAAAAACCCACAGCACATAACACTTTGCATGTCCTGAATTTTGGTAACAGCGTAAAGTGTGTACAGTTGTTACATTGTTTTTCTCTTGAAGTTT
This sequence comes from Ophiothrix spiculata, assembly GCA_000969725.1. Taxonomy (NCBI): domain Eukaryota; kingdom Metazoa; phylum Echinodermata; class Ophiuroidea; order Amphilepidida; family Ophiotrichidae; genus Ophiothrix; species Ophiothrix spiculata. Next base: position 8,697 of record JXSR01S033369.1, read on the forward strand.
GTAAATTTCAAAGATAATTGTTGGAGAATATCTTTCTCATGGAAATTGTCAACAAGTATATGCTAAATATTATATATCTTTCATGTAGGAATTAGATTAATAGTTTGCATGCTTTTTATTCTACTTAGCAGGACATTTGTATTGAGATATTGTCCAATTTGGGTGTTCTACTAATGAATCTTTATAGCATCCTACATGTCTCATGTATTAGGCATGGGCATTGATTTTGTTCCATTCCAATAGCTAAATGAAATGAATTTAATCAACAATAATCCTACTAATTGTACAGCAAAATCATGCAATTTGAATTGACAAGCAAATGTATATAACAATTTAAGAAAATTGTGTACTACATTTCAAAAAATATAAGTTTATGAAAAAAATGGTTGCTCAAGCTTTTGTAATATGGCACAATAGGTCACGTACAGTTTCATTTCCTATGGTTATACGAAATAGTGTTATCCCCTAGCAACGTGCCCTACTAAAATTTCAACAATCTTTCATCTTTGGAAAATAAAGTATTATCCCCTAGCACTGTGCCCTACTAAACTTCAATAATCTTTCATCTTTACCGTTTACCTCACAAAAGTAATTAACACGTACCCAAGCTGCAAAGACTCCTAAGTGAGATAATGAAATCTACATCAAGAACAGACCTCTTTATTAGGAGAATTCAATTACTCAACACATCTATAGAGATATGAAATCAATTTGGTGGGTTGCTTTAGAGAGAAGTATTCTCCAACCCCTGCCTGATCTCTCTGTAAGATTTAAACATACCCGAGACTTTGCAATATAATTTTATTAATCAAATCTCAGTTGGTAAATTAACTATATTAGCGTACTCTATTTGAATTAAAATCAACCAACTTTTTGCCCTATAGACATACCTCTTTCATAAAGCCAATAAATCTGTTCAAATTTTTGTTTCCTTTTTAGAAACAAATTAATAAAGATTAAATCCTTGTGTCTCTGATTTGGAAACTCCCTAGCATGATGCACCAGTGACACAAGTATCTTTAATTTGTGTTTGACCAAAGTTTGATAGTTTGGTATAAAATGTGTCCAGTGATATCAAAAGGTACTTTAAGGTCGGCAAAATCAAAATTGATTGTTTGGTCTCATCTGAAAGCTGAGATTTTAAGCTTTAAAATGACTCCTTGGTTTTGGTTATTGGATGTTCTATTACGAAGCTACACCCAAATTGGTAAAAGGCATTGAGCGTATTCGGAAAACTATAGTTCTGAGAAAATCAAGTTTAAAGTTTTTGTACTTAGTAAATCTTGAATAGAGAGAGGATTTTTAGCTTGGTTTTTAATACATTTTACTTATGTTTTGGATGTTGGAACCTGATTAATATGATAGAATACACTTCAATGATAACCTTTCTGATGAAATTAGAAATTCGACCTTGCACATAATTTTTGACTATGCTTAGCTTCAATGGCCCGTATCTCGTAATTTACTATGCCGGTATTAAGGTACCTTTAGATATGACGGGGCACAAATAAACAAAACATTTAGCATCTTTTAAACACATTGTTGGCATCCATGAAATAACTTACACCTCACTACCACAGATACTGATGAATAAAAAGTTCTTCAAGGTGGAAATTGATGAATATTGAAACGGATGTTAAAGCAAATACAAGTATTCATCAGTTTGTGACAAAAACACAAGGTCAGCATTCAATAGATTGAAAAGTCAAGGGCCCTTTGCTATTTTTATTTCATTATGTGATGATTTTATAGCACTCTGAGCCTGGGGGAGCCACTTAGCTATAATGATGTACACGTGCGTGAACAAGGTTTTCAAAATACCCCTAAACACATTTTTCGAGTAGCCTTAAAAATGACCCCTAAACAAGGATTTTACGCCATTATTCCTTTCTTTTTACCCCCTTAACAAGTTTTTCTAAATAAACACCCCTTAAACAAGTTTAAAACCCTATGCCCTGAACAAGGTTTAAAAAATTACCCCCAAACACATTTGGTCGGATTTTGAAAATATACCCCTTTTTGATGAAAATCAGTGTTTTCTGACCCCTAAACACGAAACGTACGGACCGTGCTGCTTGACAAAAATACCCCCTTTTTCAGTGTTTTTTTGTTCCTGCATGTGTACAACAGTATGGCTAAGTGGGCCCCACCGGAACTCTGAGTAGTAAAACTGCACACCATATTTCCAAGCATAAGAGATGAGTAGAAAAATATTTTTTTTAACATCCTGATACATTTGAAACAACCATGTGTCAAATATGTATAAAACGACAACCCATATTGGATGCAAGCCTGAAATTTTCAACAAAAAGGAGAAATGAAAGAAGACGGGAAAAAGAGAAGAGAAGAAGAAGGCCTATTTTAAGGCCTGTGAAAGGATTATAGTCCTTCACATGGTCACTGATGTTCATGATTCTTGTCTGGGTTAATCAATCAATCATCAATTAATCAATCAATCAGTCAATCAATCAATCAATCAATCAATCAATCAATCAATCAATGATACAAGTATTTGCATAAACATGCATACCCCATGAAGGAGTCTATTCGTACAGGGGAAAATATTCAAGTTTGTTTTCGTTAAGAATCAAACTCCAAATTAAAATAGCTGGCTACATCTCTGGGATTATGATTATCAAGAACAAGTAAGTTTACTGTAGGTTCCACCTGAAAGGTAAGGGTTAAAACTAAAGGAACAATGAAGGCTTAGGTCGAGGGAATTTTTGATGGAACTCACTTTGAAGAGAACATTGTGCCATGTTTGACAGCCCATTCTAATCCATTGAGAGGTTTATGAATGCTTTGCTTGATTTTATTGATTGTTATTTGTTTTACTCTTCATGACAAGAAAACTTATGGTTATCATCTTAATACATCCATCTATGCTTTAAAAAATCATGAATTTGAACAAAAACAAAAGAGGCTTACATATCATCAAAATGTAAAATAAAATTTACTATAAAGTATTCTCACTAAATGTAATAGACTCAAATGCAATAAGCCTTTTAGAAGAATGGCCATCACAAAAGGAGAGGTCGCTATTCCAAATGGGTAAAATCAAGATAACAATAGGTAAAACCCGGGAAACACAAAAGATGTTTAGTCGAGTGTGCAGTGTCAGCCATACCTCAAAAAGGCTAATATAAGATACACTGATGCCATGATATCATCAATGTTTATAATAAAAATCAATCTACACTGGCCATTTAAAGTATTTCCGCACTAACACATTATTCAGCCGTATCTCACAAGGCGTTTAGAAGGAAACTATCGGGAAACTTATGTTGCTTTTGGTCAGATCTGATAGGTAATGTAGTGGAGTGTAAAATTGAGCTCCGGATGGGATCAACACCCTCATGTACAGGGAGGGGTAACAACACAAATGGGTCAAAAAACGTGATTTTTAGGTCAAATTTGATTTGACAACACCTGGGTCAAGGTCACTTAATCACTCAAGTTGAGTGGTCATAATGGAATGTGTATATGTAATAGAGTGACAATCAGGCAATTAAATGTCCTGGTCACGCTTGACCGCGCCAGGAAAATGCTTGGAAGCAAACGAAAAATGATCCTTCAAGGCCTTTAAAATGTCATATACCGCCAGGGACCATTCCACTTTTACCACAGCCCTATTTTTGTAAACTGGGTGGCGTCGAAGGACTATTTTTCGTTAGCTTCCAAGCATTCTCTTGGCGAAGTCAAGTGTGACCAGGACATTTCATCGCCTGCTTGTCACTCTATTACATATACACATTCCACATGACCACTCAACTTGAGCGGTGAAGTGACCTTGACCCAGGTGTGGTCAAATCAAATTTGACCTATGAATCACGTTTTTCGACCCATTTGTGTTGTCGCCCCCTACCCGTACGTGAGGGGGTTGATCCCATTTGGTGCTCAATTTTACACTTAACTAGATTACCTATCAGATCTGACCAAAAGCAACATAAGCTTCCAGATAGTTTCCTTATAAACGCCTTGTGAGATATGGCTGAATAATGTGTTGGTGCAGAAATACTTTAAATGGCCAGTGTATGTATAGAAAATATTCTCACTAATTGCAACAGACTCAAATGCAACTTTGCACAATATAAGGCACAATAATGGCATGATAGGATAGTAAAAGAGTTCAAGAAAACAGCAGTTTTACAGATGATTAAGAAATGTATTATTTAGAGGAACTGTAAAAAAGCAAGCGTTTTTATTGCCACAATGTTTCTAATTAAGTGTATTAGTCACTGGTCTGTAAAATTACTTTCCTCTGTAACAAGTAAGATATATGCAGGCACTCTGATTACTTCGTATTAATTGTAGACGTGGATGAACAACCCATCGCGTTGTGGAATTACACTACCATATTATAAGGAAATGAGTTCTAGTACTTGTTATGCTAGATTGGGAAAATCAATAGAGCTACTTTCCAAAATGTGAATTCCATGTAGAACCACTCTTATGGTTAGGGTTTTTAGGTAATCTTTGTGGCAGTTTTTTCCTACAGCAAAAAGCTGTATGTTTTGAGATTGATCTTCTATAAATAAGTGATGCATCTGAAGTGTATGGATTTGTTAAACAACTTGAGCCAAATCTGATGTTATAAGCATAAGTGTGTGCCTGAAAAACAAACAAATCACTACCAAACTTCATCAACTTAGTTAACCAAATTTTCTAGTAATTTGAGACTGTTTTGACCATAAAAACATAATTTTAGCATACAAACCTGCAGATGTTAAAAAAAGCATCTCTGGGATTATGATTATCAAGAACAAGTAAGTTTACTGTAGGTTCCACCTGAAAGGTAAGGGTTAAAACTAAAGGAACAATGAAGGCTTAG